>CAJNIZ010045216.1:90457-110528 GCA_905231905.1 Symbiodinium pilosum | reverse complement strand
ACTCGCTGCGTTCAAAGTTCAAAAAAACAACACTGTCCCATGGCTGAGGTGGGCCTCTTTTTCTCCAGACGCCAACTTTACCGGAACTCTCCGTGCGTTCCTCATCTCCCCATTCCTGGCCATTCTCGATGAATGCGTAGCTGCATTATCAAGATACGCACGGCCTGGGAGATTTTCTTTCAAAACCCACTCAGACTCCCCCCAAGGTGGACTCTCTACGTTCACCTTGCAGCCTGACGCATTGGCTGGCGCTTCTGGGGACTCGTAATCTTAGCCCCTGTAATGAGGGTCTTGACTCCGCTGAAATTGCCTGGGTTTGCCCTGACTCCTGGTCATGGCTCCTCCCATGAACTTCTGACCCCGTAGTAAAAACCACTCCAAACTCTTCAAAATCTTGCCTACGCTGAAGCTCATCATAATATGCCACCTCTCTTTGAAACTCTGGAGGCATACTTTCAAGTGAGGGAGGGACTTCCCTCGCTACAGGATCCACCCGACGCGGACCTTGAGCACAACCAACCCTAGAAAGTTGGTTAGAGCCAGCGCTCTCGGTAATTGTTCCTTGGCCCATATTGCCCTTCAGGGCTTCATGAGGATACCCTTGCTGCCCACTTAGAGGCCGCTCGGAGGAAGTAAAATTCTCCCCCGATCCCGAGCCTTGTCCAGTAACCCGATACTCGTACGGGGCGGCTCGATATTTAGACCTAGCATCCCCTTGCTTGTTTTTTCTAAACCCCTTGGCAGATACCCCTGCCTGGGTCTCCATACTCCAATCCGGCGACGTTCTTGTTTGCACAAAGCCCAGATCCATTGCGGCTTCCGTGGTGTCACCTCCCCACGCTGGAGGACTAGACTCTCTAGCTACCCCATTGAAGACATTTCGAAAGGCCACCACAGGGGCCGCCTCTTCACTTCCTTCAGGGGACTCATCCCTCCATCCTGGAGGACTCGGAGGTCCAAAGACTCTCTCTACCCACTCTTGTGGGGTAAGCACCCGAGAGCCTTGATGGTTATGATTTGTATCCTCTTCGGCCTCGCCGACCGACAGTAACTGATTAGAGTTCCTTTCCGGGTCCAGGACTCGCCGAACACAATCTTCCGACACGTTTCCTTTGGTCTTTGGACCCAAGCTCGGTGAAGAGCTGCTCCGCCAAGACGCCCGGTCCTGCTCCCTCGCGTCAACTGCGTCTGAGGGCTCTAGGGCTTGGAGCATGCGCAGCTCTATCCTAGACTCCTCTAGGAGTTGTAATGCCTCCTCAGTTACCCTATCACGAGTGGCATTATCCCATAGTATCTCCCCAATCTCATGGTATGGCAAATCCAAGACCATTCCTGTTATTTTCGGCAGTACCGCCCTGTTTTTCGGGCAACAGGCTTGCAACGTGTCCCATATCAAAGTACCAAGTACTTCCCTGATGGGCTCGTGTTTCCACCAGCACTTGCCCCCGTGGCGGCAATGGCCGCACTTAGTGAAGTACGGGCATACGCCGACTCTCTGATAGAACTCGTACTCCTCGTGACCCCTGCATCATTATGGTCGGGCTGCGTTGGCGCATGAACCCGTTCCATAATTTCTCGTAAGGCCCTCCTCTGATTGTTAGTAGCCGTATCGTGGAGATACTTACACTTTGGTCCAAACTTGCAATGGCCCTCTGTATGATATGCGAAGCACATGTCCAAGACCTTCCGCCTGGCCATTTCTTCCTTGGCCCACCCTGGTAAGGACCCCTTTTTGCTTCGAGCATTCGTAGAGGCACCCTCTTGGCAGGGATTATCTGGCTTCCCAACACTGCCAGACCCGGTACTTGAATCTTCCGGCTTCTCCCCGTTTTCGTCGGAGTTTTGCTGGGACGACTCCCCCGATCTCCCATCTGGGCCTTCCAGTGGGCCGGAACCTGTGCCCGGCTGGCACGAGGAGTCCCAACCCAAATCAGATTGGCCTGTGGGCCCGGAACGCAACCCTATGACTGGATTCGACCCTCCACTCGGTCAACAGGCCCTAACTCCATTTTCACCCCTGCGGATGGGGTTCCCTTACTCCTATCCCTTGGACCTTCCCTGGACAAATCCTGTTCCCTATCCAAACGCCTTACTCGACCTGACTCTTCCGTAAGTGGGCCTGTACTGCGGGCTAGCTGGAACTAGGGGTGTTTTTACACTCTCCCCCGACCCTGCATTTTCTGGGCCCTTATTCTGGGACTCTGACTCTCTGGTGCCTTTTGACATTAGAGGTTTTCCTTGAGTCGCCCAGCTGAAAGCTAACGCGCCTCCCGGTCTTATTGTGGAAGTAGACCCCAAATATGATCGATGGCCTGGAAGACTGAGCAGGGTTAGTTACCCTTGCTTTAGCCTTTCCTCGATAACTTGATCCAGGCCTCTTGATTCCTACCCGAGGATTGGTGCATGATGCGGGCCTTGATTCTCCTAAAGCCGAAAATCCTCTTCGCCCACACACCACCTCCCGTAAGGACTCGATGGTACATTCCTCCCACAATTCACTACCCCTATCATCCTCCCGGAGTGGAGGTTCCGAGGTTGCTCTCTCGATAGACTCAGAGGAACTCATCAACTCAAACGCCCGAGGGGTTGGAGAGGGAACGCGTCATAGGGCCTCGACCCTCTACGTTCCTCCGATTCCACCTACTGGTGGTTACCCCAAACACCTCTTGAGGCTCTTGTGCTTCCGACTCGATATCTCCGGAAGTTGACGTTGACGATGGACCCATGCCGCCCAGATTGTAGAACTGAGTATGGATACTCTCCCCTCCTGGGTAATAAGACTCCGAAACCAGATTCAGGCACAGGACCCGATTGGTCTGTCCTGACGCATCACTCCTATTTTCCCGGAGCCCTGACCCACATGCTGCGCAGCCTTGAACACTAAGCCTACGCTCCTCATAGCCCAATGGCACACATGTTTGGGTCTCCGCCTCCTTGAAACTCTCCTTATAGGAGGTAGCAGAGGTATCTACCTTAAACACCGGGAACTCGGTAGCCTCCGACTCTAAACGATCCACGGTTCCTTCCCAGCTCCAAGGCGTACCATCGACCCCTAAAACCGGATCATCCGGCCTGAGCTCCGCCTCATCGGAACTCTTCGGAGGTCTCCCTCCAGACCCTGTCATTCCTTTACTTTCAAGCTCCTTATCGCTGAAGCCCTCTATCTTCCTCTCCCTTGGACCACTATCGCTTGGCCCTTGTAAACCTTTTCGATCGATACCTGCCGTACTTGAGGTAGCCGTAACGCTGGCCCTCTCAGGAGACGCCTCCTTAGCCCTTGGAGCAGGCAACTTTATACCCCTTAGTCCTTTGTCACCTTGGACACTGTCCCTGCCAAGGTGCTTCTTTTCTATGCCCATAAGTTTCCTATCAGAACCTTGACCTCCCTTTTCTAGGCCTTTGGTAGCCTTAGCCCTTTGAGTCTTTTCACGGTCCCTCACTCGACCGACTCGTTCACTCCTACCAAACCCTTTATTCAAGACTCCTTCCTCGGAGGTATGGGTTTGAGGATAGGAGCCCTCCAGGTTAAACACCTCTGGCTTCCTAACTCTAACCTCCCTCAATCCTTCACTCTCCGAGACGCAACCCTCACGGTAGGTGGCCTTAACTCTGGCACCCTTGATTCGCCGAGGTAGCCCTAACACTGGCCCCCAGTCCTGGGGAAGTAAAACTTGACCCCACAAAAACATGAACATTTGAAAAAGAAGGCTGGGACAAGAAAAACGGTTCTTGAAGGGGTTGGGGCACTCCCCCTCGGACAGGGTCTTGGCCCATGTCCGATTGCCACCAACCCTTGCAACACAGTAGGAGTCAGGATATCCTGGTGCACCCCTCGTCCCATGCGCCATGGCACAAAACCTGCGCCATATCTGGCTGCCTGGACGTTAGTCTGGCACACGCTAGTCCTGACATGAGACGCCACCGCCCATCCTTCTTCTTCGGCGAAATGGACAGGATTAGTTTGGGCTCAATACATGTACGCTCCATAGAGGCCCGAAGCCTCACTGAGGTAACCTTAGCAGCTTCACCCTTTCCGTTGCCAACACATTCCGGCAGGGTATTCTCTTGGGAGCTCTGTAGGCCCTTTTGTTGCTTCGTCTCCTCCCGGGGAATCTTCACCCCTTTTTCTGAGGACCCTTGTAAATCTTGGACCGTAACCCCAGTCCTGCCATCACACTTAAAAAGGCTGGATGGTCTTTGAGACACCCAGGTGCACATCTCTTGCCCTCTCGTAGCAAGAGTTGTACTACCCCTTTTTATCTCATGAAGAGCCTCAACGCTAGACTCTTGCTCCCTGTCGTGACAGGAGGCAGAAACAGGCCCATGCCCGGATCTCTACCTTCCTTGCTCAGACCAGAAAGAGAGGCCCTAAAGCCCGACCCCTCACTGGCGTCAACACCACTCGAAGAAGTCCTAAAGCCCGACTTCTCTTCAGAGCCCATCCCTTGGGCTGATATGAGCTCCTTGGTACCCAGCGACTGAGCATCCTGATACCCAGGACTCTTTGAGGAAGTCCCAACGCTTGGCTCCTCATTCGATTCCAAAACACCGGAGGAAGTCCTAGCGCCTGACTCCTCTTTCAAATCAGAAGCATTCGAGGAAGTCCTAAAGCCTGACTCCTCTTTCGAACCAGAAGCCCTCGAGGAAGTCCTAACGCCTGACTCCTCTTTCGAACCAGTCACTGGGTTGTATGGTAATCCCGTAGTTCCGGAATATCCAGCGGCTTCTCACCCTGATACACAGGGACTCTTTAGGAAGTCTTAACTCTTGACTCCTCCATTGAGAAAACTGTTTGGGGACTCGGTAACCCCTTGGCCTGAGCCGACACACCAGGCTCTCTAAAGCTATTCGACAAGAGGGAATCAAACTCCCCGGTACCTCCATCAGGTACTCTCATGGAGGTGATCTGATCAAAGGGTTCAGCCGCCTTGATCAAAACGTTACTCGATTGGGAGCCCTTGCAACCTAACTCCTCAACCTTACTCGAAGAAGAGGCATCACTCACCTCCGTCACTTTGGCACTTAGGCCTGACTCTAGCTGGGAGCCCTGAGAACCTGACCCCTCCACCTGAATCGAAGCGGAGGCATCACTCACCTCCGTGACTTTGGCACTCAGGCCTGACACTGGCTGGGAGCCCTCGGAACCTGACTCCTCAACCTTCATCGAAGAAGAGGCATCACTCACCTCTATCGCTTTGGCACTTAGGCCTGAATCTGGCTGGGAGCCCTGGGAACCTGACTCCTCAACCCTAAACTGTCCTACACCCGTCTCGGGTGGGACATTGCAAAACGGTGATACAGCGTTGAGGCTTGGAACTGCACTATCCAAGCTACCCAACTTCTCGCACTCCACAAAACTTCCGGTTTGACCAGCAGAACCGGTAATGGTACACGTGGGAGAAGGCTTGGTTTTGATCTCCTCCCCACCAACCTCACAAGACGCCAGATGGGCCCTAGCAGGAAAGTCATCCTGGTTGTTGGAGCGGCCCTGCTCCTCGGAAACAAAACTACGAGTCCTTATTCTTGACTCGGGATTCGCCAGTGAAACAATTGATGAAAGACTATCGGGAGGAGAATTCCAAAGATTTCCTCCTGTAATCCTCACGTCCTCTTTTGACAGAGCCGTGGGATGCTCTTCGTGGGCCCTAGAAGATTCTTCGGAGCGGCCCTGCTCCATCAGATCAAAACCGTCATGCATCTCCGAAGTCTGAAAGGAGCACATCTTGTTCTTTCCTTTCTTCTCTAGCCTTGGAGGAAATTCCGAAACAGAGATGGAGTTCAAAGCCACCCCTGAATCCCTGGATTCTAAAGTACATGCTCCAGAGGGATTGGAGCTCGTCTGCGCATCCACTGAAGATGCCAGAAAATTTGGAGATACACGAAAAGCACAAGTGCGCGGTATCTCTGCTGCAGAACAAGATTGACCCAGGAAAAGCGTGTCCCCCTTAACTCGTTGGGGTGTCACGCCCTTCGGGTACCAAACCAAACCTTTCAAACTTCTTTCTTTCCCAAAACTCAAATTTCTTTCTATCCCAAAACCGCTCACCAAACCTTCCTCTCCGACTCCGAAAGGACCAAGCTCAGAAGAGCAGGCCTCATTAGACCCTACTCTCTGACTTCCTTTTCCAACTCCAAAAGTACCAGGCTCAGAAGAGCAGGCCTCATTGGACCTCACTCTCTGACTCTCGCCTGCAAAAGTATCACCCCCTAACGCTGGGGTCCCGTCAGCCATGGCGTTTATATTCCTTCAACCTCAAATCCAAAACAAAACAACCTCAAAGAAATCCCTGGTCAGTGACCAATCAGAACTCGGGAGCGCACGCAGTGTCAACGAGAACTTGGGCTCGTGACCTATTGGATTGGCACCGCCAGGGACACAAAATAACCCCACTCACAAGTACCACAAGACACAGTAAAGGCACAGCTACGGCCCTACTCCTTTTTACTTGAGGTACAAAAACGCCTGCAGGTACAAACATGGTTGTCATGCTGTCCTAAACTATACAACTAGGTTGGGGGTTTTCCACAGGCAGCATTGGGTAAGGAGAATGGCGAGCGAAAGAAGCCCCGAGCTCTTGAACCTGAGCTGTAAACCCAGACATGAGTGCACAAAGAGCATTCCACTGGCTGCCAAGTAACTCACCCTTCCACCTGCCGTTGTTGAAGCTTTGGGCTCTGGGCATGCACGGGACTTCTTGAGAGGAATCAACCTTAAAGGCTTCATTTTGCCCTCTTGAGGCGTACCAGCGACTTTCTGTGGCCACAATACTTCTTGGAAGGTCACATACTACAGCACACACCCTGAAACAGAGGTGTTACTTAGCCGTAGCCCTCGAAGCGGATGTAGGCTTGCACAGAGCCTCCGGGGTTAGGTAATTTAGCATCCATATGCCCATTACAATGCCTGCTCTTGTAGCCCTTTACAGGCTGGACAAGACAGCAACACCAACATCAGGGTCTCACCCCCGTGTCCCACAAAGTGAAGCCCAGCCTAGCCTTTTCGACCTACATTGAATATAAACAGCTGAACTCCTAGCCGGCAAGGAAGGCAGTAAAGGTGAGTAGGACAGATGTCAGGCACCTCTAGGTTGAGATCGTATCGAGACCACTACTTGGGCACATTGGTTACACTCAACACTTCAGCACATGCTGCAAGTCCATGCAGAGTTGGCTGCAAGCACAGACTCAAGGCCCAGGGATCTTCATCCACGACGTAATTGTGAAACACCAGCGCTGTCGAAAGTAACAATTATAAGAGACTGTCTGTTGTAACCTGCTTCAAACTGGAGACTCTGCCTGAACGTGTCGCCGATTCTGTCCACAAAGTACCAGAGCCCGTTGGCATCCTGTTTAGGGCTTAGGGTTTAGGCGGTTTAGGGATTGAATAGCTTCTCATCCTCTAAATACCCTGGAACTCCCTATCAGAGCAATTCTTTAAGGACAAGCTTTACGCAGCACTGTTTAGCTTGCATGTTAGCCTGGGCTTTAGGTCAGCAAGCTGGGGTCTTGGAGTTTCAGGATGCAGGCTTCTGTTCTTCAAGGACTTCGCCTGGTTGGATTGGGCTTTGTACTGCACAGTGAAGAGTTGTTGGAGAGACGCTTACGAATCTTATGGTTACAGAATAGGGCAATAATGGCAAATCACGAGGAAAAGAGTTTGGCAAATGGTCTGGTTCACAGGGATGCACTACCTGGCATGAGACAACTGCAACTTTCGCGGCTTTGGCAAAAAGCAAGGATGCAAGAATAACATAATGCGAGAAAATGTTTTCCCCCTAAACCCCAAACCCTGAACCTAACCCCCCAGTTGTTTAGGGGCAAAATAAATTCCCCCAATTGTTTAGCACCGCACCCATGTCAAAGGAAGTCGGCTTTGCAGATGTTCTGCACATAGCCAACATATGGCTAATTCTCATAACTATGGCCCCTTTTCGCCATGGATTGCATTACGGCGCCTGATTAATTTTGGGAACTAACCATATGGCTTGCAGTGAGGAGTTTATCATTCATACACGAGCCGCGTCAATATTACAATTTCTCTATACTGCTTACAAGGTTGGGGTGGGAAGTCAGGGCTTTAAAAAGCTAACAGAGATCCAAAATAAAGATGCCACAATGTAAAGATAGCTCAACTCCCCTTCCATCCCCATCCAACACATGAAAAACAAACCCTCTCAAACATCCTCCTCTCATAAATCTCAACAAGAAAGACTTTGAAAATCTCTGACATTAGAAAATTCATCCCTTTCCTCGACATCCTATGATAGAATGCTCATGCATTCCTTGGGCTCCCGAAAAGTCCTTCTTTTGAGAAGCCCCATCAGGAAAGGCCTTGGAAAGCAGATCTCCAGAGCGAAACCAAGCATCGCCCTTGCTGAAGACATCGCGGAGCACCTCCCCGGGTGCAGTTTGTTTTCAGGGTATAGGGGTTTAGGGTTTAGGGTACTAGGGTCTAGGCTTTTAGGGTTTAGGGTTTAGGGGTTTAGGGTATTAGGGTCTAGGCTTTTAGGGTTTAGGGTTTAGGGGTTTAGGGTTTAGGGTATTAGGGTCTAGGCTTTTAGGGTTTAGGCTCTAGGGTTTAGGGGTTTTGGGTTTAGGGTATCAGGGTCTTGGCTTTAAGGGTTTAGGGTTTAGGGACTTGGAACTTATGTAAGCCATAGTCTACACTCCTAGCATCCCCCTTAATATACCCTATAGTTGTCCCCTATATAATGCCCTAGATAACCCCCTTTAACGAGTTTGGACTACAACTCATGCGACTTGGGACTCATGTCCATGTGTCTAAGGAATAATGGAAAATCAAATGGAAACTACTATCTTAATATAATATATAATCGGGTATATATTGGGGTTGTAGGGTATATATTGGGGTTATAGGGTATACATTGGGATTATAGGGTATACATCGGGGTTATACTTCTGAGGATTATCCGGAGGGTTCCAGAAGTCATGGATTCCCTTTGGATCCCGATGAGAAGAATCATATTTTTTGAGATATTGGAGCATCCCTGCGTGTTAAAACTCCTGTGTAAGGCTCTGTGGTTGGAGCCTTGGATTGAGCGTCTGGAGGATTTGGCAGCCTGTTTGAAATAAATTCCCTTACTTGATGGTTTCCCACCATGGAGGGTTCGCTCTCGGGGTACGTATAGTAGGTAGCATTTGCTGCTGCAGGGTGTGTAGCAGGTCCTAGTTGTTGGAAGCCAATCCATTCTTTAGGTTAACTTCCTCTTCATCTACCAGGTGGAAGCCCCAGTCTGTGGCAAAGTATCCTATGCCCTCGATGCCAAGGACTCTGCCAAACTCCCTGTTTCGACTCACCTAAAGCTCAAACAAGGGTAAGTGCCCTCAAAAATGGTTGATTTCCAGAACTGTGGATCAAGTCGTGAGTTTCAGGTTCAGGGATCAGCACCGAGGGTCATGAGGCCCTGGATGCTGCGGCTCCGGCAAACGACCCAGATTCAGAACTGCGCATATCCGTATCACAAGACTTCACCCAACCTTTATTCCCCATCTCAGAAGTACTATGAATTCCCTCATCCAAAAAAACATCCTGCGTCAATTTTACAAGTTTAAGCTCATAAGCACCCCCTGCCAAGGCGCCGCATCTTTTGGCACAGTCGCGATTGCGGGTCTGCCATTTGCTTTTCTGCAGCGAGGTGCAAAAGAAGCCGGGTCCAAGCCAGCAAAAGCTGTAGCCCTTATGATGAAAACGGCAGTACTGAATTGCGTCATCATGATACAGCATTAAGAATCTGAATACTCCTAAAAGTCCTAGTTGCTATCGCACTACTACACCATCTCTATGAATCGTGAAGTCCGGGCCGGCTTCCTTACCGCAGAGCTTAGCTGCTTAGAAGCACATCCACGCTGGATGCCTGCATACTCGAGAGCGAGGGGGCCCACGCTGGGCCGAAAGGCTTTCGGGTGCTGTGGTAAGTGTTGAGGGCTCAGACGGAGGTTAGGTTTAGTTGACAGCATCGTGTTCAGGGTTCAGGGTTTGAGGGTCAGGGATCTGGGCTTCAAGGTGGGACGAGATTTACGTTGTCGGTGTCCTGAGAAGTTCCTCTCAGAGAAACTATGGCTTCTAGGATCCATCTGAGCAGGGTTTTGGTGTACAGTTGGGGTTTGCAGTACACTACTTGGGGTCTTCCACCAAAAACCCTCAACATCCTGACCTTAAAAGCCAATATATGTGTAAGCTCATGTCATGAAGCACAGCGACCGATACCGCCTCCTTCAACATTAACCATAAGCTTCCAAATAGTTAGCTACAATGCTCTCAAATCAACAAACCCAGATCCTGACTACGCATGACGTCCCACCTGATCTTCTAGGAGGGCAGTCCTTGAAGCACCGCTATTTGCATGGGCTCAGCCCCGAATTCCCGCAGGCACCACTATGGGCTTGGCGTGTTCCGCAAAGAATAAGATGCATGCGGGCTGTAGTCCAAAGTTCTGAATCGAACCCTAAAAGGCCCTCAATGTACAAGTCCTTCTAGGCACTTTGGACTGCAGCTCATGCATGCTCATGTGCTTGCAATCTGTACACTTGCGAGGCTGCGCAAGGGTCCAGGGTTCTGAACAAATCCCGGAGATCTAAAGCTGCAATGCCCCTCAAGGCCGGCGTTCAACAAAGCATCACATAGCTTCTGGCCTTCCAAGAGCTCAGATTTTATGGCTTACGGCCTTCCCTTACCACCCTGCAGATAATGAAGAGACTTTGCTAATGCCAACACTCCGTATCGAGACCCTAGGACTCTCAGATTACTCTTATAGGGTCCTGATTATAAGCGCTGGGGTAGCCAAAGTAATTTGAACAGTCCCCATGTGGAGCCACAATCCATCTCATTTTCCATGCTGTGTGCTAGTGAGTTCCCCATTGCTGGTGTAAGATCCCAAAGCCGCAACCCTAAATAATGTAGAAGCTTCCATGTCATGTTCCAGGTTCTTTTCCAGCTGTTTCTGCATTATTGGGGTTATGTATCCCCTAAAACCTGTAAACCTCCTAGATATACAAGAGCAGCAGCGGCAGCAGCAGCAGCTGCAGTAGGAAGAGGAGTAAGTAGTAGTAGCAGTAGTAGGTGGTAATAGTAGCAACAGCAGCAGTAGCAGTAGTAGTAGCGATGGCTACCATTCATTATCCACCTGACTGTCCAGTTAATTCTCCATTCTTAGCGGGGCGTTATGGCGGCACAGCTCCAGTGATGCGCACTCGCTTTGGTCGCCTCCAGTGGTGGCCAATCCACTTTGCAGCCCAAAGCATGTGCAGATCTGTACCCAGCAGTTGGATCAGCCAAAAGGTTCATACCTAAATTGTACTTGTAGTGCTTTAGGCATTTGAGGTCTATGGGCGCCTTCCACTCAGGCTTGTAAACTCTGCTTCTTCGCAGTGACCTGCCCAAGATTGGCAGATCCTTTGCCTAACGTTCAACACCTCCTGTTCACAGGCCAGGCTTCTTCAAAATCATTGGTTTAAAAGGGCATGGTCGGCTGCCCTCCGCGTCGTGATGTATCTGGCTGGGTAGACTGGCTTAGCATGATAGACCGCACAGCACGGATATAGACTACTACTCGTGGATACTGACTACTGCTCGTGTGCAGAAACTACTGGGCTTGTTTCAGCCAATCATTCTTAAAAACCTTGAGATTGTCGTCGCCGCTGATCTTATGTTTGCTACTCGGAGCTATCTGTTCGAATGCAGAATTAGAGATGCTGCAGTTACAGTAGTTACAATGCATCCATCTTGATCTGTCCTACATGAGGGGGGACTACTAGCCAGCTCTTCTGCAACCCTACCCCACAACAGGTTGCTAAATCCCTGGTTGGGCTCAAGGAGGCTGGAACTTGCAGAAGCTCGCCCTCCATGTCAAAACCAGCGGCCTACATCCTAAACAATACCTCAAGACCTACTTCATGGAGGGAAGTCGGCAATCGTGAAACTCGCCCTTATCCTCTTCCTTTTCAGGATTAACGGCACTTCTGATCTTGCAGCGCCTGCCAGGTTGATGTGTCCAGCATGACCACAATACTCGTAACAAAAGGACACTGCTACACCTCCTCCTCCTCCTGTCGACCTCTGCAGCCTTTGCATGTCAAAAAACAAATTGACCAAAAATACTCGGGACCACAATTGAACCGCCTTCAATGTCTCGTGAGGCTTTTGTCTGGGAACTCCTGTTTTAGGAAACTCACGTATCGTGTGATCTTATGCGAGTTCCGGGCCGCACCTTTCTCGCCCGCGGCTTCCAAGCGCTAGCCAGTGTGCGCAGCGTGGTGGCCATCACGATTGAGAGTGCCCAGTAGCACCTTCGACCCGACACGTCTTGCTTAGCACTTGGGGCATAGAGCAAGCTGTAGGGTAGTTTTTGAACAGAAAACAACCACTGGATGTGGGAAGCTGAGACGAATCACTACAAGTCACAACTTATAACCGGTGGCTGGGAAAGGGCAGCAAAAAAATGCTGACGGCATGCCTGACAGTACATGCCGTAGCCTGGTCATGACTGCATGTACAATTTTTTTGAAGCTGCCACAGTACTGGAAGGCTCATGGGTGGTTACAAGTTGGGTCCTGCCCTCACCCATTAGCAGTCTATAATCGGAGCCATATTCAGCGCTGTAGATCATTGCATTGAAAGGATTATCCAACTGTTAATGAGTGAGGGCAGTACCCAAGTTATAGGCGGGGCTATGAATACAATCTATCGACTTAGAACCCAACGACGCGGGCCCGTGAGGTTTCCAAAAACCAGGAACAGAAATCCTATGAAAGGAGACCAGAATTTATAGGGGCACGCTTAGGATTCCATTGGATACATGCTTGTTTGGCCCCGAGCAATTAGCACCCCTGTGAGAATTAGATCCCGAACCCCCTGAGGATAAGTGTTGCTGTACAGTCTAAGCATCATACGATACTGTTAAGATGTTAATGTGAGGGAGGAAGACCCTTTATAATCTCAGTTTTCATGCGCTGCCGTGGATTTCCATGTTAGGGGAGGAGGTCCCTATTCCCAGCTGCAATTTCATGGCCAATTTCGGTTTCCATGTGACTCTCAAACTTTAGGGGAGGGGACTCGACCAAAATCCTATAACCCCAAACTCTAAACCGTAAGTAAGCCCCAAACCCCAAACTCCAACCCCCAAACCCTAAACTCCAAACTCTGAACCCTGAACCCCAAACTCTAAACCGTAAACCCCAAACTCAAAACCCTAAACCCCAAACTCTAAACCCTAAACCCCAAACTGTAATCATTCTAATCTAAACTCTAAACCCCAAACTCTAAACCCTAAACCCCACAACGCCTCCGCACTCGGACGTTGTGCCAGCCCAGGCCAAGGGAGTTCCCAGTGATCAGAAAACTGGAGGCCAAGACCTGTTGGGGTAATGTAGGGTTTAGGGATTTAGGGTCATGTTGGGTTTAGGGTTTAGGAATTTAGGGTTTTGGGTTTTGGGATTTACGGTTTAGGGTTTAGGGATGTAGGGTTTAGGGTTTAAGGTTTAGGGATTTTTGGGCTATATAGGGATTATAAATCTGCAGCTCAATCCCAGGGTTCGCAGGGAAGAACTATTAGGGTTTCAGGGTGTTAGGGTTTAGGGCTTGGGGTCTTGGGGGGTTTGCGTTCTAGGATTTAGGGATTGAGCTTTGGGGTTTTAGGTTTAGAGTTTAGGGTTTTAGGGTTTAGGGGCTGGGGTTTTAGGGTTTCGGGTTTTGCGTTCAGGGCGCAGGGGTCCGGGGTTTGGTTTAGGGACCGTAGGCTTTGGGGTTTAGGGTTCCGGGTTGAGGTGTAGAGCTTAAGATTCAGGGCTTCCTGTTGAAGATACCTGAAACTGAAAACAACCCTGAACCCTAAACCCTGCCACTTGTGAGAGGTCCCTAAATAGCTGGACTCTGGCACCTTCTCTATGACCTGCACCAAATGCATGATGTCTGATCCACCCTAACTCACTGATGCTTAGTAGGGAATACGATCCCTGTATAATCCCTGTACAATATATTCCCTTATTCCCTCCTCTAACCCCAATATCCTATTATCATGTAGTAGCTTCCATTTTCTTTTCCATTATCCCTATACCATCCTCCTCGCCTTGCCTAGGCACTTTTTATGTTTTTTGTTTTTTAGGGTTTAGGGTTTAGGGTGCGCGGTTCAGGGTTTAGGGTTCAGGGTTGCCATTTCCAGGTAATTGGATGGATGTATGAAAGGTCCCGAACGCTCCTTGAAAACTAGATGTCTGCTGGGAATTCAAGTGGGAGTTTCTCAAAGAAGGCAACCACCCTCAGGGAATGTAGGGATATGTGGGGAGCAAAAGGATCCCTGTTGTAAGGTAGATCGGGAAGGTCTTATTACAGGACATCCTTAGACGTACAGCCTCAGTTCAGACTAAACACACCAGAAAAGCAAAAAATACCCCCAAACCCGCAACCTACAAAGGAGCCCCCACCCGGCCAATCGTGACCACAAGGGGCAATGATGATCACCTGGAAATTCCCACATGTTCCCATTTTACCAATATTCGCGGGTAGAGGACAACCGCCTGACCCTAATGAGGAGAATTTGGTACCCCTAGGCACCGCCCCAAATTAGCACCATTTCGCAATCATATGATAAGGATGAGGTCCTTATGAACAGGACCCTGCCTTGAGCACCTGCCCCACAAAGGCCTGGTGCACTGGCTCCTGCGCCTGTCGAAGAGGGTAAAGCGAAATTTAGAGCCTACAGAATACAAGGTGTGAGTGGGGTGTAGTACACTACATATGATAAAACTTTGAAAGGGCAATGTTCCAACTGTTTCACGCATGGGGCCGTGGTTTTTAGGCCTTCAGCGTTCAGGGTTTGGATATGAGAGCTTGTGATTGAAGGCTTAGGTCACAAGAGGTTGTGGCAATGGAACTCTTGATTTGGGGCAGCCCTAACCCTATAAATCACCATGTGACCGCAGTTTCCTTGTCATCTTTCCAGTCTGTTTTCCATGTGATTCTCCATTGTTGGGGTCATATCCCTGTATAACCCATATAACTCTGATATATCTCTCTATTAGAATATTGTAGCTTCCATCTTCTTCTCCAGTATACCCTGATATCCCTACATACCTGTTCAGTGGGCACCTTGCATGACCTGTGGCTTTGTGGCTCAATCCATCCTCCTGCCTTCCGTAGCGGAGGGCAAACCTGTCCCAGGAAACAAATACTAACTGTAACAGGATTCAGGGTTCAGGGTCTCAGATTATTGTGCCCGTGTCCTACAACTAAAAACTCACTCATTCTCAAACCCTCCACAGAGACCATTCAACACTCCCCTGCATGCATGCTCAATGGCATGACCCCTTTCCTCCAATCGCTTTAGTATCCCGCAGCAATTTGGGACTTGGGGCAAACCCTGTATACCCCATTCCATACTTTAACTTTCATGGGCTTTTATGAGTAGATTTTGTCGCACATTTGGGACCTCGACACACGCAAAATTCCAAACTGACGGCCCTACTTAACCTCACGTAACACTGTGCTTACCCTACATGCGTTGAGGCTCCGAATAGTTCTGCGAAACTCAGGAGAACCCCCCCGGGAACCTCAAGCAGCCGCTGCAGCTTCAGCGAGTTACCCAGGCCGAAGCTACAGCTCGTGAGCATGGCAAAGACCTCGAGTTTCATGAAGCAAGGGATGCCTAGTCAATGGCCATTGCGTGTTGGAATCTGGCAGGCAGAAGCGCATCATTTAGAGGGCTTCTTAGCCATGTGTAGCATAGGAAAATGAAAGGCTCCCAGTATTACGAGGTAAGGGTTTAGGATGAAGAGATTGATGGATTTGGCGTTCAACGGTGAGGGTTTTGGTGGAGTTGAACCCTTGAATGCAAAACCGAGCCAGCGATCATGGTGATAATGGCACTGCAAGTTCAGGGCTTTCGCCCATTCTTCGGTCTCTCTATTGCGCTACTCGCGTCCTTTATCGGCCCCTGAGGCTGTTCCGGATGCACTCCTCTTCGTGCTTTGCGAACACGTTGAACGAGAGTCTATGTTGGAAAGTGTTGCCCCGAAAGAGAATTCCCATGCCTTACAATACTACTGAGGATAAGCATAATAACATTAATTATAGGAATGATGCTTAAGATATTCATGATGATACTTATACTAGTACTAGTGATAGTACCTAGTAATAGTAAATAGTACTAAAGGACACTTTCTGACCCAGCAGCGGGCATCGGCAGCAGCGGGGAGGCCTGGAGCAGGCTGCGGTCCAGCAGCGTTGCGATGCTACCGGTCCAGGTGAGAAGCGCGGCGGCCTTGGGGCTTCAGCAGGTTTTGGGGTTAGGGTTTATTAGGGTTTTAGGGTTTAAGGGTTGTAGGGTTTAGGGGTGTTAGGGTTTAGGGGTTTTAGGGTTTAGGGTTTAGGGTTTAGAGTTTAGAGTCTAGAGTTTAGGATTTCGGGGTTTAGGGTTTAGGGTATAGAGTTTAGGATTTTAGGGTTTAGGGTTTTAGGGTCTAGGGTTTTGAGGTTTAGGGTTTAGGATTTTGGGGTCTTAGGGTAAGGTCTGAGAATGGATACAGGAGTTTCCCCAAAATTAGGGGGCTACCTTATTGGGGGTCCTGGGAATAAGGAATAAGGGATTCTAGTTTTTGGCGTTCTGAATTGGAGTCTCCCTGACTATGGAAACTACTAAATAATGTTGACCTAATATTAATGAACCTCTGCGTATCTCCAAAATTTACAAGCCCATCGCAATTGCAAAATCCAGTCTGCCAAAACGCAAACATTAGGAGGCGCTGGCTGCTGGCTAATACTATTGCTGGCCAATACTACTTCAGCTCCAGCTGATGGATCTTGGCCAATACTACTTCAGCTCCAGCTGATGCATCTGCATACCCTCAACTACGGAGGCTGGCGCCCAAATTCTTGCAGGGGGGTTTTCCTTAATGTGAAGTGGACAAGAAGTGACCAGAGTGAAGATGAGATGACCATGCGCCTGTAGTTGCAAGTAGCAAGGATGAGGGGCTTCAATGGTCGACAAAACGGTCTTATGCGCGGCTTCAAACCGCATGACCTGACAGCGCTCAAAGCAAAATCTTGTTAGGCGCATTAGTACTTGGAGCAAACAACTACTTTGGACTTTACATTCGGAACTGGTAACCTTGAAACCAACACTCCGAATCTGAAGGTTAGAAAGAGTTTTGGGCGCGTCCTACATGTAATGAAGCCGCATGAAGCTTGAGGGTATACCGTGCACAGCTATTCAGGCCTTTCTACACAACACCCTCACGTTGCGACCACACCACCAGCACGCCGATCCCGGGTAGAAGCTTCGGTGCTCCGCTCAACAGTGCCCGGAGCAGCAGTGGCAGGTAGGCCACATGAAGGAGCAGCCTGGGCTGTCGCAAGAAATCTGACCATTCTTCTGAAGTAGATCTGCCTACCGCATAACATTGTCAGACAAGCTCCTGGGACTGTTCTGACCAGTGCCAGCAGCACTAGCATACTCTGTTTTTGAACGTTACTGCCGTGATTTTGGTGAGCGGTATCTTCAAGCTGAAGCTAGGGGCCGAACATCTGAATGGGTTGGGCAGCACAAACCTGCCCTTGAATCCTAAATCCTGCCCAAGGCACCCTGACGCTAGGAGCGACAGCGGACAGGATCGTCCCAGAAACGCGCCACCAAAAGCGATGTTCCTTAATTAAAGCCAACACATTCATGTCTGAGGCCTCGGGCTTGTGAGCGATGTATATAGCTTTTCTATTGAAGCCTGACACTGAGTTTATGCACAGAGACTTCGAAGAATTGGACGAACTGAAAAACCTTGAAACAGGGGACGCGGAACAACCTAATGCCGCAGAACCACAGCCGCAGGCAACTTTCAGAAAATGGGGGGGGTGCAGCACACCGCTGTCCTCTACAGACTACAAGACCTGACCTTCCTCGAAAATCGCGTTTTGGCACTGCTCTACCCTAACAAGCAATAACCAGTCAAACAAACAGCATCAACCGCAGTTGTCCTGGTAACTCTACCTGCATTCTGTCTGTGGACCCTCTTCAAGAAGTCTAAGTGTTGGCACCCCGTCATACGATAGGATCACCCCAAAGTGTCCCGTTCCGTCCAACATGTTAACCCTCAACGGCCTGACTTAAAACAGCACGTGGCAATGCCCAGCCAAGTCTCAGGCATGGAGTGCAGGCTAGAATGTAGCCCCAATCAGTGTACTCCTCGGTGCTAATTGCAGTGGTTGAGTTGTAGTAGCTGCGGGCTGCGGTAACTGTACTGCAAAGTGCTGCTGCCATTGTATCTTCAGCAGTAGTAGTAGTAGTAGTAGTAGCAGCAGTAGTAGTAGTAGTAGAAGAGGTGGTAGTAGTAGTAGTAGTAGCAGTAATAGTAGTAGTCGTAGTAGTAGTCATTGTTGTCGTAGTCGTAGTCATACTTGTGCAGTAGAGATACAGGGCGGAAGGCTCACAGCGGATCTCCCCAAGATGCTAAGGCACCGTCAGGAACTTTTTCCATAGCATGCTAACCAAAAGCAACTGTACGTGGGCTTATCAACGGCGTAGCAGCACTTCCTTCGCACAAGCACTCAAAGTAATGCAATGGTTCGCTAGAGAGCCGTAGCCATCCCTTTTGCAACGAATCATAGCAACAACGGAAATGCTGGAATACTACCGACCCTTGGAAGAAAGCGCTAAACTGAGCAGGTGGCTGCACTTCCCTTGTGCACGCACTGCATGCCATGGCCGACAGAGAACAGCGTTGCCCCGATGAACTTGATGAAATGCCTTAAGGCTTTGGACTTCAGATCTTTGAGGTTTCTAGGGGCTTTCAAATCAAGAATTTATTCCTTGGATTCTTCAGGATCTAATGCCTATACTTGTTGCTGCAGTGATCCCGACAACATGTTCCTACGCAAGCCTTGTGCAACAGATACTCTCTGTACAAGCTTTGCGGGGTCATGAAGAGAAATCTAAATCCGCTTCAGAAGGCCCCTCACCACAGCACATTTCCATGGAAGCCGAAGCCCACGAGGTCAAAGCTAGGTGGCAAGGGATTATGATTTCAGCTTTGCAAAGACTGTCATTCATATAATATACGAATGACAAAAGCCAGTAATAATAGTAGTAGTAATAAAAATAATACAATAGTAATAATAATAATAATAACACTGTCATTTATTATTTCAGACGTTTAAGCCTAAATGCAGGCAGGTCTCCCCAAGCCATCAGCAAACTGAGGCGAAACCCGACGTCGCGCGTGTATGTACAGAGCGCGCAAGAACTTCAGGTAGATGAGCGGCGCCTAAAACATCAGCGTCTTCACCAAAACAGCACCACTTGATAGCCTCTAGAGGTCCCGCAAAAATCAAATGACCAACAATCCACTCCCAACTAGGCCGCCAAACTATCATAGGGGATGCTTGAGGGCCAAGCACGTGGTTTTTGCGGAGTGCATGGAATCATTTGGGATAGCACAAGAAACCTTCGTGGGTTACACAACAGGCGTCCTCTGAAAAACAAACTGACTGCAAGTGACACTCTGCTGCATTGCTCATGAGGGATTCGGAATACCGCAGCACGAAACCCTAACGCGCCTGAAGGGTGTAGTGGCTTGCTTAATCTACTCGCCTCGCCCAACATCAAAACAAAGTTCTCCCCCTAATATTAAAATTCCGGGCCCCGGAAAATCATGCAATATTGAAGGTATTTTATTGAAAGCAGTAGATAGGGCTGCCGCTAATTTGAAAACAAAGTAGGTCAAACTAAATGTCAAGTAAAAGCCATCTAAAACCAAATTAGCATCAAATTAATTGGAATCTTCATCAAATCGAGTTAGGATTTCTTTAATTAAATTCGGAAAATACGATTGCCTACCCGACTCTTCCAAAAAAAGCGTCTTGTCAATGGCTACTGCCTTTGAAACAGCCCCAACAAAAACATCAAAGCCAAAACCCTTGAAGCCTGAGCCTATACCTCTACACCCTAAATCCTTACATCCAAACCCTCGGTACCGAAGCCCTAGACTCCTGAAGTCTATGTCGTTGAATCCGTACCCATTTTAATCCTCAACCCCAAAAGCGTCAATCCCCAAGTCCCTAAACCCTAAA
>CAJNIZ010045216.1:74532-88937 GCA_905231905.1 Symbiodinium pilosum | reverse complement strand
TAAACCACCCTAAACCTCAAACCCTTACCCTCTGAGGGATGAGCTGAGGGTTGACTTTTCACGACTATCACAACAATTCAAGTTGGGGTGGTCCCCAAATCAGGGTTACTTTTTGGGGTCCCCGTAAAAAAAAAAAAAAAAGCATTATGGGGTCTATACTGGAGTTCCCATTTATGGTACATATTAGCTTTCAAGCACATGCGGCTTGATGCGGAGCACGTGCACTTTGATAGAGATTTATTAGTACAGCGTCTTGCGCCAGAGATCAACTCAATAAATTCGACCCGAAGCCGTATAGATTTGCTGCAACGTCGGCAAGGTCCCCCAGATTGAGAGAAGCAGAAAGACAGTTTTTGGCTTTGGCGGTGGGCTTGGGAGGAGCTTCGGAGTTCGTGTTCTTCCACAACACGAGATCCCCCGCCCACTAGCGAGAGCCACTCCAAACAACCCAAAACCCTAAACCCCAAACCGCCCTACGCCGCAAGCCCTAAGCTCTCAGGAACATCAAAACCCGCCGTTCTGGCCTTCTTCTCCGTAGCTTTGGGGTCGGTGTAGCCTTCAAACCTGCAAGCTGCAGGTGCTCTGGCGGGGCTTCAATTACCTGATACTAGGGATTAGGGTTTAGGGATTAGGGTTTAAGGTTTAGGGAGAAGGGTTCAGGGAGAAGGGTTTAGGGGCTTATGGGTTTAGAAATACCGTCCGCAATAACAGAAAATCATATGGAAGAGAAAAATGGACATGAAATTGGACACTGGTATAATAGGGTTTAGCAGGTTTCAGGGTAAGCTCAGCTTGGAGGTCTTGGATCTTCCAAGGTAGCGACGGCAACTGCTCCGAAAACCGCGGTCTCCCGTATATCCCCCCACAACTCTATACTCCTTCCTGGACCCCTAAAGTATATCAATGTTTTTTAAGGGTTTAGGCTATCATTTTACATACTTTTAGGGTTTAGGTTATTGACCTCCGAAAAGGGCACCATGATGCTTTGGAAACCACGATTTCAGGTCGGGTTCTTGTGAAGAATGTAGCCTTGCGTTGGCCTGATTCTGGCTTGACTTGGATTTGCTTGGGAATGAAGGAATGGAAACGAAAATGAAAACTATCTAGAGTGTAGGGCTTAGGGCTTCGGGAATGGAAAAAGAACATGAAAACTAATGTCTCATTGGGGGATTATGTGCGGCTTGCTGATAGGGATCCATTCCTCCCATACCCGTCCTAATAAGTCAGCAACCATGAGCTGTTGAAGCAAAATCTTTGGCCTCTATCTGCGAAGTGTCAAGAGCTCTGTGCTTTCAAGACCAAATCTGCTAGAACTTCTACGCTCATAATCCTATCATGCCTACGCCTCAAGGGAGCCTGTCCATTGAGAATCCCCCTGCAGAGCTCCCTGGAAGACTTTGTGCCTTCTGGTAGGATGGCTATTGTCGATGGGACAGATCAGCTCGCCTCGGCCACTCTTTTTCGGAAAAGCCCAGAAGGCTCTGCCACTCTGGTTCTACAGGTATGGAATCTTCTTTAAGTCATGCATCTCAGCTTTGGGGAATGAAAAGACATACAGCATGGCAGCTATTTAATCACAATTCAAAGCGTGACATAAGGGGGTCCCGTGGAAGAAGTAGTCTTGCTGATTTTGGAAACGCCCTGCGATGAGTTAAGGGCTCCTGATCCGGAGCCCTCTTAGAAACAGGATAAGACTAGCACGCTGACAGTTTCTTAGGCTTAGAATACAGAGATGGCGACAGATCGCCCTACCGAACCCAAAGCTTTCCAATGAAACTCCAGATGGGTCACAAACCCTGAAGCCTTTAAGTCTAAACCCTCGCAGCACTAAATCACAAGCCCCAAAGCCCTAAACCACGAACTAAGCCCTAGACCACAAGACCTAAGCCGAAACCCTGAGCCCTTCTCCCCAAGACCTTAACACCCCGCCCCCCTTCTGCCTTGGGCGCCCAACCCGCCTCACCTGGTGCGGCTTCAATGCCTGGCAAGCGTGAACCCCCAAACAAGCACTTTCAGCTTCATATTCAAGGTTCTAAGGATTAAGGACTGAAAATTACGGCGAGTGCGATTTTTGGCTTAGGGGTATCGGGACTAGATAGGGGTTTGGGGGCTTCGGCTTTGGTGCTTAGAGTGTAGGGGTTTGGGGCTGAAGGATTAAGGCGTAGGAGTTTGGAGCATACGGCACATTGGCACATCGTCCTTCTAGAACCTTTGGAACCTACAACCCTTAACCCTAAAACCTACAACCCTAAACCCTTAACCCGAAACCCTAAGCCCTACAACCCTAAACCCTAAACCCTTAAGCCCAAGCTCTCTGTAGCATCTTTATAGGCTCGAGGCGGACTCTAGGGTTGAGCTGGGTCTGGTTTGTCGGCTTTGCTAGTTTCAGGGGAACCCATTATACTCTAGGGATTAGGGTTTAGGGTTTAGGGTTGTAGGTTTTAGGGTTTAGGGTTTAGGGTTTTAGGGTTTAGGGTTTAGGTTAGAAGGGATAATGGAAAAGACAATGGAAACTACTCCAGGGTTTAGGGTTAATCATTCCCAGACCCCCTAAAGGATCCAAAAACTGGAACACCCCAAAATGACCCCCATTACTACAGTGGGGAAACTAGGAGATTACTGGGAGGCTCCATAATCCTTGTGATAGTCTAGTATAGATCCCAATTTTGCATAATCCTTACTATATTATAATGTCAAAAACCCCAATATGCTATTATCCTTAGTATAGGGACCCCCCAAAAGGTACCGCTAACATTGTGGAAACCCTCTTTCAGGGTTTTGGGATGGCGGCCCCAGGTAGAAGATGATGCCCAATCGCACCAAGAAAACATGCTTGTCGTCTCAACGGCCGGTCTAGGGTTTAGGATTAGGGTTTAGGGTTTAGAGTTTACGGTTTAGTGGCATGTCAGAATATCTGAAAAGAGGATGCGTGTATATGGGCGCATGTGTATGTATAGAGGCAGGCATACAGCAGAATTGCAATACCGCGCCAAAAAGCGCGTTGTAACTCCCACTCCCGACAACAAAACCCCTCACAGCCCCCCCCACCCGAATACTAGACCTCAATTAAATCTTCAACCTCAAACCCTACAACTCTGGGATCCTTCACCAGGGGCCAGACGCTCTTGGGGGCATGGAGACGGGCATTTTTGTTAAAGCCTGCTATCAGAAAACACGAACAAGAGCACGGCTCTGAATCTAAAAATTCTGCAGCCGCCGAGGAGCAGAACCCATTGGATGCGCGGACAGGAGTCTCTGTGTCCACATCAAACTTGACAATCTTAAACTTGAGAACCTGGGAGGTAGCTAGGGGAGCAGCGAGGCTTCTGATTGAGGACTCGCCGAGTGTTTGAGGGATTTGAGGGTTATGGTTTGGGGGTTTGGGGTTCGGGGGATTTAGGGGTTTGAAAGGTCTAGGGGAGTTTGGAGCGTGGGGTTGATGGAGTTATGTTCCAGGTGTCGGGATTTCGTTTCGATTTTTATGTGGTCTTGCTCTGTACAGCGTGCCCCTATGCAATCATTGCCAGTTGTGTGCTTCTCACATTGAACCTAACGTCCCCAACACGGACACGATGAACACCTGCTCATCCATTGAATGGGTAAAGACCATCACTGCTTTGTCGACTAGCGCTCGAACCTTTCACTTCAAAGCTGGGTGCTAACACGTCAAAACTAAGAGACAATTTTGAGCGGGTTCGCACGATCAGGATCCTAGAATTGAAAGTGAGCGTGGCCAAAACATGCTAAGAATTCCTAGCCAACTTTGAATGACGCCGGGCAAGCCAAAAAAAACAACGCATAGTTGATCCTCTGCAAGGGCACTAGATCATGGGGCCTGGCAAGAGCGCGGTTGCGCGTGCCAAGACATACGCCCAAAACCTGGAGATTCTGGATGTAATGAGCCACACCACGCTGAATCAAGTTGAACCCCAAAATCTCGTCGCCAAAAAACAAGGCATCACCAAATCCTCAACTCCAGTTCTGGGCTACCCAAATTCAAACTAGATGTCCCTACATACCCCCATATGCCCCACCATATTGCTGATTACGTGGCCTTTTATAACCCAATTGTGGGCTCCCATCTGCCTTGTCAAAGAAGAAGCCTCCTTTGCCGATTGCTCCGCGTGAGGCGACATCGGCCTTCCTGCTTTTGGACAATACGAGTGCGCGGTTGTAGGTCTTTCGGGGGTTTTCAAGGTGGGGGGTTGAGGATTGGAGATTTGAGATTTGGGGTTTGGGAGCTGCACCCTAGACCCTTGGCAATGTATGGGACTACAATGGGATTCTGTGGTCCCTGTGAGCGATTACCTAAACATGCCCTTGACAAACTCCCGTTTAGCTTGCGTAGGGGTCAGGGGTTTTCAGATAGGGTTCAAATGGCAGCCATGGTTACACCTTCTGTGCTAGGATCTTGCTGTGTTCAGGAAGGTTTCGGGTGTGGTGTTCGGGATTTGGCATTTAATGCTGGAGGTCCAGCATGTGAGCGGGGCTCAGAAATTAGGACTTGCGTTTAGGGATAAGGCGTTTGCTTTAGGTTTGGAGTTTGCATTTTGGGGACGCAGGTCGAAGGATCAAGCTGAACTCAATCTGACAGTGTCATGGACCAATTCCGACACAAACTTGCTGGCTCCTGCAATAGTTCAGGAGGGCGCCATTTCCCTCAGTGGCACCATAAAACCTCAGTTGGGCAACAGAATGCCAGTACCCTTACCTAGCAAGCAGCCGCTATCTCCCAGGTCAAAGATATAACTAACCCCTATGCAATCTATTGTAGTAGTTTCCATTTTATTTTCCATCATCCCAATATAGGCCCAATATACTATAATAGTTTCGATTTTCCATCATCCCAATATAATCTCAAAATACTCCTTGATAGACCTGCAGTTTCCCACGTCATACACTCGCAGTGAGAAAAAGGAACAAGACCTTATACTGTAGTCTGCTGGAGCCATAAAAAGAAGCTAGAAAAGTGAGTCGACGGCGCAAAACATGAGGCAAAACGCGGAAATCTCTTGTCAAATCTTGCAGGTGCAAGGGGCTCAGTCACGACAGGGATGTTGAACTTGTCTTGAAATTCATCCCACACTTCAGGCCTCCAAACAACAGGCCAGGGCCCATGTCATGTAGGACTCAAACGATGCTTTCTGGATCCATGTGCGGCCACTTGAGAATTGCAGACTCACGGTCATCCTCTTACCTACGGGCCCCATGACATTTACCCCTACCACCATCATGTTCACAAGTTCTGACAACTACGTAAACTACACAATAATTGTCCCCTAGCATGTGTCGGATGTTTTGAGGACCTCGTCTTCGGTGCGCAGCAAACCAAGCTAACATTGCTCTTATCGGTTTCGGGGACTCCTATGAGCCGAGCAGTTCGGAGCCTGAGTCCATTTCCCACCGCCCCCTTCAGCTTGTGAGGTATCCGGGTCACCTCTGGATGTTCCCTGGCAGCAGCAGAAACAGGATTCTCTGGATTTTTGGAATATGCAGAGATTACTTGGGGCGTGTCCAAGAGTTCTGGGTATATGATGCTTGGAAGACTTGATTAAATATGCATACAACATGCCGAATTCGAAGTTTCCCCACAAACAATCTCTGGCATGAAGGGTCAAAAGATGCCATTTTCATTATTGTTTCTCACCTTCAGAAAATTGAAGTTTTACGTAGATACGCTCAGAACGGGGTTGAGGTGTACATTCTACTGTAACTGTATACTATGCTTATGAACAGGGACCTTTCATGCTTCTGCATTACTTTACATCGCACCGCTTATTGCAAGGCGTAGCCTTTCAACATCTCAAAGAGGCAGCAGGAACTCCAAATGCACTTCGTGGTCACAACTTCACATCTTCTTCTTGACATGCATGTGGAACACAGATTCTACACCTCAATCCTGAAAGCCTCAAGCCGTAAAATTCTACCCTCCCCCAAGCTGACATGGAACCTCATGTAAGCCCCATTTAGTAAGACGGTTGTCTTCATAGGGATTGGGGGGTCCATGTTCGTTTAGGAGAGCGCACTCGGCAGCACCTGGCGTAGTTCACCAGATATCGGCCAAGCTCTCCTGCGAAGTCATGATGGAAGGACTTCCGCGTGGGGTTTAGGGTTTCGGGTTTAGGGTTCAGGGTGTCCACGGGGGGGACTCCTACAGTCTAAAATCCCTGGGTGTGTAGCGTTCAGCTTTGATAAAGTCCCATGCAGTCACAGCGTTAGAGTTGAGGGCTGAGGATTCAGGTCAAAGCGTTGGAGGATTGAGGTCCCCCTAGTACTTGTCCCTGGGATCCTTAGATACCTACCATATGCCCTGGATGTACTTTTAAGGGTCTAAAAGGCTTAAGGCCCATACCAGGGGCCCATACTTCTAATCATTTCAAAGCCCAAACCCGAAACCTGAAAATCTGAAGCTAAACCCCCAACCCTAAACCTTAAGATCTACACCTAAAACCTAAACCCTGAAACCTGAAAAGTCTGAACCCTGAACCCCGTCCTATGTACTGGAAGGCCGTGCAGCCTTGCTCAGAGATTTCAGTCCAGAAGCCTCAGCTGCTTTACTTGCTGCTAAAGGGTGTATAGGTTTAGGGTTTAGGGTTTAGGGACTACATGTACTACAGTCTAAACTCCCTTAAAGTGGGCTTATATGGGGACTATTATAGGGGATATTAAGGGGGATCCAAGCGAAAGAATGGAAAGTCTCGGACCCAGCAACTCAGACAAGCTACGGCTGGCGCTGAACTTCCGCGCTAACACCAGCGTGGCACCTGACCTTGTACCCAGCATCATGGCATCATCAGAAACACCGGAGTTGCAAGGATATGAAACAAAGACAGAAGATCCTGATGATGGTTCTTGAGGAGATTGCAGCGGGGGGAATTCCAGGAGGCTGTGGGGTCACTGTTCGGACTCGGATGACAAGAACTCTTTCGCGAGAACTCGGACCATACGCACGCCCTTCCCCATTCGAAGCAGTAGCCACGGACTCCTAGCAACTAGGCAGCCAGCACGAAGCAGGACATGGTCCCCAGGCCACCACCAGCGCTGTGGTAGAGCGGCAAGCAGGTGTAGAGTCGGTCTCCTGCACAACCAGATGTGGATTTCAACCTTACATGCAAACTAGCACCGCTCCATAGAGAACGCTCTTTGTGGGCCTGCAAATACATTCCTCGGCATTCCCCAGGTACAGTTCCGAGAACAACTTGGGAAAACTAACCCAGGGCCGTGCAAGCGGCAGTTGAAATGAATCAGTGTCATCAGGTACAGCCAGCCATGCAAGAAGAGCATAATTTGAAAATGCCCCTTGAAGACGTCCTGGGCCCAGGCCGAGAATGCTGCAGACACCGCCCAAGCTGTACATTCGCGCATGGAGCATCTTTGCAGCCTGCGCACGCATGCCCAGCTGCTGTCAGAAAACCAATGCGCAGATCCAGAACAAAGGGAACATCAAAACCATGCGAATTTTGCGGGGTTCGCAGTTCTAGAGCTATGGCTAGTGAATGATAGTAGCTGGTTGCGCCACTACAAGTACAAGTACAACTACAACAATTCCTCCTACTAATGGCAGTGCAGCAGCACGAGCAGCACCAGCAGCACCAGCAGCAGCAGCAGCAGCAGCAGCAGCAGCACTGGTCCTGTGCTGCAATCCGTGCATCAGCGTGATCACGCCAAACTAAAAAAAAAAAAGAAACTGCCACAAGACTTGCACAGTCAATACAACCCAGTTGCTACTTTCCGATCAAACCCTGAACCACGCTTCAAAATTGATATGCAATACCCAGCGAAGAACCCCTAGATGACTGAAGCACCACATCCAAAACTCCGTACGCTAGACCCGCTCCAATATGTTTGCCTCAAATAAGGGGACCCCAATCTAGACCCCAAAATACTATCATCCTTATTTAGGGGACCCCAAAATGGTACCCTAATTTAGGGAAATCCCCGTATGGCAAGGAGAGCAACGCGCCTTGGGCAAGCCTGTCGTGCCACTGGTGTAGATGTAGCCAAATGTGTCACTGAACTTGATGCCTCATGCTTCTTAGGCTGTCAGGGTTGAGAGGTCAAGGATCTAGGGTTCGGCTTGGAGACATAGGCTTAGAAGGTTTTGGAGGGTTGTTGGGCACCCCTATACAGACGAACGCCAGTTGCGCACAGTCCAGCACAGAGTTGCGAACAGGCGTCACGCGCCTTGTCTGAGCTGAGGGAATTCATCGCCTGCCGATGGCGGACTAGAATGAGAAAAATACCAAGAAGTCATCATGAAGGTGACACAGATAGTGTGCTCACACTGCTACCGGCCCACCGAGCAAACCAACAACCCAACCTGCGTTGCATCGCCGATGCACGGACACACATCATTCGTCACACAATCCCTTGTGAGGCTCCACGTTTAAGTTCAATGTACGCCTGCAGTTTCTTTGCATATGCAGAACTGTTGGTCGAGCCACAGTGCAGATGACCACTTCTGCAGATCAGGATACTAGGCTATGATGCGCGCAATCGTGAAGCCCTTTCTGCACACCAGCCCCCCAACAAAAAAACTCACGTCTGCAAATTCTCTAACCGACTCTAACCCTACCCCTAAACTACTGGCAACCATGTGACTCCTATATAGTCCCATGATCACACCCATAGAACCCTACATATGAGCTATAGTCTAAACTCCTAGCATCCCCCTTAATAACCCCTACAATTCTCTCCCCTAGATAATCCCCTACATAACCCCCCTTGAAGGAGTTTAGACTATAGCTCATATGCCGAGAAAGTCCAACCGTAGTCAACTCTTGAGGCCCTTACAAAGAGGCGCAAGCCTCCCAGCTGAAGATTGCAGTCCAGTGTTCAGGGGCTTACTGTAGGCCTTAGGGAAAAAGTCCTTGATACCCACCCTGTAGAACCACTGAAGACTCCCCGAAACCCTAAACTCCCCAAGTCCCCACCACCCCCCCACCCTGTAACAGTGGTAAACTAGGAATAGAAGAGGGCCCTAATATTATCACGAGGCCCTAGTATAATCCGCATTATATATCCCTAAACCCTAAGGGCTGCCTGAATAGGGCAATCCCAACAGCTGGTCGTAGTCTACAGAAACCACGGGCTGCTGGAAGCTTCTCCGAGGCATGCCTGGCAAAAACAACGTTTGATACTAATAGAATAGTAGCAGTATAAGATGATAATATAGCAATATGGTAAAATGATGTAGCAACAGTAATTTAATGATAGTAATGTAGTGATAGTAATATAATGATTATAAGGGCTTCTTTTTGACGAAATGTGTGGTCATGATACAGGAGTTTAAATTTTCGCGTCTTACTGAGTGTAGCTTGCAGGCCCTGTTGTGTGGTTCGCTGTTTACCGGTCCAGCGCTTAAGTTTCGGAGTTTGCGGGGTTGGGGGTTTAGGCCATGAGATCTGTTGCGGGATTATCTGGGGATTGCATCGCGGCTTCCAAAACCATGGGCTCGCGTCGAGGTGACGTGATATTCATTATCCTATGGTTACGCGACATGGAGCAATGTATAGATGCAGAATGGCCACCAGAGTCCAGGAACTCCCATCTAAGCTTGGAAAGTGGGTCAGGTAAATCCCAGAACTCGTATCCTTGGGATCCACGCGTGCTTCGGCACCGCAGAAATGGGCTTCCAGAACTGGAGCTTGAAAGCTTGAACCGCCAAGGGAGCTTGGAATGTAGTGGCCTTGGGCCTGAGCACTTGAGGCCAAGGGCTTGGGACACTGACATCCTTCAGGAGCCTGACCATCGCTAGAGAGATCTTGATACAGTTTTCGGACCAGCAAGAGCAGCAAAAGGCGAAACAGGAAAATCCTCAAGGCATGATCTTGAGCCTCTGGACTGTGGTAAAAATCCAGCCAGCAGCTTCCATGACTGTTTAGTGCACACAGTTAACCAGTGAGGGTTCAGGATCTAGGATACAGAGTCTAAGTCTAGGGCTTGCTAGACCCTGATGTAGATTAAAAACTGGCTCAGCCTTGGCAAACACCAGTTAGCCACTCCGTCCTCCGTCTGAGTCTAGGGCTTAAGGCCTTGGGTTTTGGGCCGAGGGCTGGGGGTTCAATTTTTTCAAACCATGGTCCCTTGCCTGGAATTGCGGCTTTGGGGACTGCTGCCAGGTGGGAGGCAGCTTTCCAGCAGTTAATGACAGGCATAGTCAATGATTTGGACTAGGTTCTGACAAGGAATGAAGGCATACTGCAAGACATGCTCCCACATGTGCTTTTACATTTTTCTAGGTACTGGGTAGGGAGTAAGAGAAGCTGGTACGTAGCTCGCTTGCCGTAAGGGATCATTTCTGGCTCTTCTGATGACATGTCCGGCAACCTCACCCTCTTCTGCATGAGCAATTCAAAAAAAAGCTGTATATGATTTATGTGACGTCATGTTCAGTGGTTGGAGGGTTCGGCGTTTAGGTACAGTCTCTACAGTATAGGCTTCCCACTCCGGAACTCCCCTATCCCAGCCAGCGCCTCCCCAGGAAAACAGCTTCAAGCCATGTTCTTTCAGGGAAGCGTCGATGGTGTGAAGGTTGGCCTGAGCATGTCTTCGGTTTTTTGAAGTGTCGGTCGAGGCGTTGAAAGGCTTGTTGCCCAGCATGCCTTCCGCGGGGCCTTCCGGTGAATCCCCCAAACAAATCCCAACAATGGATCCAATAAACATGTTGGGGCTTTTTGCAATGGAACAACGCGGTTTATCTTCACCCCGCAGAATGCCAGGATGCCAGGAGGCATAGTGAAAACTGTGTTCACGCTTTGGTCTCCACGTGACATTGTTGTCATACAGGTCCTGGGGTCTGGGGTCCACGGAGGAACCTTGGTACTTGGGGGATAACTAAAACAAGGCACCATGCACAAGCCATACCCACACACACCATCTCTGGGAGTTTGGTGTGTTTGCTCGAAAAATTGAGGGTTTGACCCAGTCCTTCAGCCACAATCCTCTACCCCACTATTGAACCCCAACCCTTCTTCACGCCACAAGCAAACAAAAAAAAACTAAAATGGTAGCTTCCATTTTCTTTTCCATTATCCCTACATAACCAACCCCTATTATTGGGGTAGTATCCCGCTATAATCCCTATATGCTCTTCAGTCCAAATTCCTAGTGCCTCTTAGTGCCCCCTATAATACTCCCCTACACAATGCCCTATATACAGCCCCTTAAAAAAATAGACCCTAAACCCTAAACCCCTACATATAAACCCTATGGCAACCCCGGGCACAAAGACCACCTGCTGAGACCTGCACCTCGCACTCGCCATCAAAGACGACCCCGAGGCAGTCCTCCAATCTCTTGGCTTTAGGGTTTAGGGCTTAAGGGTTTAAGGTTTGGGGTATAGTGGTTTAGGGTTCAGGGTTTTAGGGTTGAGGGTTTAATGGTTTAGTGTTTAGGGGTTTAGGGTTTAAGGGCTTAATGGTTTAGGGTTTAATGGCTTAGGGTTTAGGGTTTAGGGTTCAGGGTTCAGGGTTTAATGGTGTAGGGGTTGAGGGTCTAAGGGTTTAGGCGTTTAGGGTTTAAGGGTTTAGGCTTTAGGGTTTAGGGTTTGGGTTTCGGTCCAAGGTTTGTGGGTTTGGGGTTTGTTGGTTTAGGGTTTAGGGTCCAAGGGTTTTTGGGCTTGGGATTTCTGTGCTTCTTCTTTCAGCGGTTACAGGTCAAGGGCTAAGGGTAAGTTTAGTTTAGGGTTATTAAGGTTTGTGGGTTTAGGATTTCTAAATTTAACATTTAAACTATGTGGCTTTAGGGTTTACGGGCTTACGATGTGAAGTTTATGGTCTTACGGGTTGACATTTCAAGTTCGTGGGTTTAGGGTGCATGGGTTTATGGGTGTAGGGTTTACAGGTTTAGAGTATAGGGTTTGTGGGTTAAGGGTTTATGGGTTTAGGGTTTGGGGTATATGGGCTTTGGGTAGCAGTGCAGCAGGGTTCTTTCCAGGAAGGTCAAATCATTTTCAAAATCCGAACTGGTGTGCTTTTCGGCGGTCCTCGACAGCGGTGCAGAGGCAGTGAGCCAATCCTTTACCTGCACAACACACAAGGTGTAAGACCAGTTCAATTCAGGAACTGCAGTAGTCGGAAAATAATTACAAGAAGGGTTTTGAGTCACAGAGGGTACAAGTCGTTCCGTTTAAGCAGATTTCTACATTGCATGTCAGGACCACAACTAATACTGTCTCCTTTTCATTCTTATCATTGCACAAATCATCCACGTTCCGCATCATGTGTATCATGCTTCTCATGGATGCAGGACCCCTGCTGGAGCACACCAATCCTTCACACTATACTCAACAGCTCTCAGGCCCTTCTGATCCCTATTCAGGAGACTCGCGACCTGCTCCCATGGGCCAAGGACGGCCTTTTGGATTTCAAGTACGTGCACACACTTTCAAGAGACATGCCTGCCTGCGAGGTTGTAGTTCAAAAGGGCTACCTGTCCATATTTGCAATCTGCTCGTGCATTTCAGCTGGTACTGAGCGGGAGTGACAGAATGATGCCTGACAAGCGAGCATGTTATCTGTCCAGTAACCCTGGACTTGGGCCTACAACACCACTCTCTCCTTGTCTACAAGCAGTACAGTCGCAGCACTCAGTCTTCCGACATGGCCTGGATGCCAAGGGGCTCATGAAAGCAAAAACCTGGGGTGAGTTCAGGATCATCTCCCCTAGGTGAAACCTCAAGGAAAAAAAACACCCTCCAAAAACCTGAACCTAACCACAATGTCAAATATGGGCAGCAGTGTACACATAAATTCATTTGTTTACCTACGGTATGCTAAACTATTGAACCATAAAAGGCTACTTCATTCAAAAACCAGAAACACACACACCAGCCTTGACTCCAATCTTGACCTGACAAGGTTTTGTCGATGCGCTAGGCCTTCTAATGGTTTTACGGTTGCTTTAGAGTCTGGATTTCTGTGCAAAACTCACAAAAACGAACTGTTGCTAATACTTCAAACGCTGCACGACTTCAGCGTACTAGAACACCATACTTGCCAGTAAGAGCAATACAAGGTATTCTGGGTCATGCAGGATTTCTGTGTATCAGCAGCACCGAAAAAAAATCGCGCAGCAATCTTGCCAGTAGAGCAAGTCAGCTCAGAGGAGTTGTTCACAGAAACCCCGGGAGTTTACGAGGAGTACAAGGCGGTATCCAGGGAACGGCTTGAGCATGAGCATCCCCAGACTGAAGTGTAATGGAATGCTCTGAATTCCAGCCCAGCCTCCGAAACAAAACCATGACCGTAAACCCGGAACGTTGCAGCCGCAACTGACTCCATGTTGTTTTTGTTAAATGAAGTTCGGGAAGGGGTCAGATAGACTATCATTGCGGACCACGGGCACACTTTTGGGAGATTGATGTCCTCACTTGAAAAACCCCCAGAATTATTTACGAACAGGCTAACTTATACAAAAGCAAGGAAATGAGCAATTATCCCACAATGCCAACTCGCTAAGCATCAGGTAGCTGAGGGAAGCACCATGGCCAACCACCAGCAAACGTACTCCGGCTTGTTTTCCATCATCAGCCCCAGGGTCTGGCAATTAACTGGATTTAAGGGATTGCGGCTCACAGCAGGGTTGAGGGCTGTTGGGCATTTGAGGTTTCGCGATGCTGCTTTTGCTTTGTAGGGCTTTGTAGCTTGAGGTTCGGGATTGAGGGCTGAGGGTCAGTCCAAAGAGAGCGTCGCGGTAGGGTAGAGGGGAATAAGGGTCCCGCTTGCCCCAGTCGCACCACTTGCTGGCAGCAAGCGGGGCGAGTGTTCATCTCCCCGCCTTGCGGTGCAATCAATCCAAAAATCACGTTGACCACACTAGTTCATTCCCCCTGCCTTTTTACAACCTTGAAACCCTCAGCCCGAATATTGCATTCTCCCATCTGTTGGGACTGTGAGATGCTTAGGCACATATCTGCTATTATGAACCATGGGTGGGTTGGGTGGTTCGGACTGCGGCAAGGATTCTGGTTGCTCGTGAACTTTGTCCGGCTCCCATCGCGCCTCTTCTTCATCATCTAGTTTAGATAAAGAGTTTGGACGTCAGCTAGATCGGTGTGGTATAAACTGGACAGTTCATGTGGGTGGCCTTGGCCAGGTGCCTGGAATGTTTGTGTCTGTTTGTCTTCCCTTGTCCACCTTCATGAATGTGGCATCCCCTTAATATTGACAGAAGCTCATAAGCCTCATCCTCAACCCTACACCCTATATCATCCCTTTATCATCCCTTCAACCTAAACCCTATATTATCTCTAAACCCTAAACCCTACATCATCTCTAGGTAAACCCTAAATCCTAGACCCTAACTGTACCCTAAACCCTATATGGTCCCATGTAAACTAAGCCGCAAAACCCTAAGCCCTATATGGTCCCCATGTGAAGCCTAAACCCTAAGCCCCAAGCCCT
>CAJNIZ010045216.1:23530-74150 GCA_905231905.1 Symbiodinium pilosum | reverse complement strand
TTAGGGTTTAGGGATTTGGGTTTCGGGATTGGGGATTCGGGTTTAAGGTTTAGGGTTTGGGGTTTAGAGTCTGAGGCCCTTCCTTCATAACAAGGGGTTATGGGGCTCAAACAGGGCTCCGGTGGATGTTAGGTAGACTTACTAAGTCAAAAAATCCTCCAAGTGTGGTGAAGGGTTGCAGGGTTCAAGGCTTAGGGCTTGGAGTCTAGGGTGTACGGGTTTAGGGTTCAGGTTTTGGGTTGGAAGATGTAGGTTAGGTCCAGCCCCTATGTACTGAGAGCACCGGAAAGAGGTAATGGCGGATATCTTGCAGCTCATCATAGCTGGGTGGTACTCTACGGAAAATTCGGTTACTGCATGTGGAGATCATTTAAGTTCCTTGCCCTATATGCCCCATCATACCCTATTATATACCCAATACCCATTATGGTAACTTGATTCAGGTTCCTTAGATGCCAAAATTCCCCCAGTTTCCATTTCATGTTCCATCTTCTTTTCCAGTGGATTCTCCATTATTGGGGTACTATCCCTATATATCCCTGTATGCCCCTTTAAAGGTGCCTAGGTTTCGGCTTCATTTTCTATTTCATTCTCCATCATAGCGGGATAACTTAGTAACTTAAGGCATGGGGTCAGGGCCAGACCATCTTCCCTGTGCGTTATGGCTGTTTCCGAAGGTTACTAAAGCGGGCAATAAAGGGACTAAACATGAGGTTTAGGGTTTAGGGATGAGGGGTAGGGTTTAGGGTTTAGGGTCTGAACTCCTTAAAGGGGGGTTATGTAGGGGACTATCGGGGATATTAAGGGTAATACTAGGAGTGGCGGCTATGACTAAATGCTGTCCTCAGCCTGGACACCTCAAAGAATTGAAGATCGACGTTTGGACCTGCCCTCACTCCGGCCACACATGTACGCTGCCCCTATCATCTCTCCTGAAATGTCATTCTGCGATGCTCAAACACGATGAACGTCTCGTTGCCAAACTTTGTGACAGACTCTTGCCACCTGGCAGCAAACAGAAGACTTCAAAACCTTGGACAGCGGGTAGCGGGTGTGCGTCCTGTACAATGCATTGCAATCGAAGCTGCAGCATTTGATCCCAAAAACCAGAATCCAAATCTGCAAAGCCCCTCAAAAGCTACGCCCCTTGCTCAAGAAGCGCCGGGTGAGCACGTCAGCCAAGGAATGGCCTCAGGCATGCGCTCCACAATGATGCGCTGCAGGTAGAAACATGGACTAATCACAGATAATGATGTCGTCAACTGCACGTCACGGCATTGTCAAGGGTACCAGGGTTGTAGCTTTAAGGGCGTGTTCCTTTTCATATGGCCCAACATAGCCCGTGCTTGAACGGATCAAGACCCTCAAGGTTCCTCAAAAAGCTCCCAAACCCACGGGTACAAGCCTGAACTCTTTGATATGTGTCGTTCCCAAAATTAGGGTCCCATTTTGGTACCCCTCAACATTAGGTGCCGTAATGTAATCTATAAGAAAAGGGGCCCATAATGTTGAAACTCACCCATATGAGCTATAGTCTAAACTCCTTGTATCCCCCTTAGTAACCCCAAAAGGCTTTCCAATATAATCCCTTATATAACCCACTTTAAGGAGTTTAGACTATAGCTCATGTGCAAACTCCCTTACATCCAACGGCACATCCGCGAAGCCGGTAAGCTCAGATTCCCACTGGCCATCTGCATGCCTGAGCCCAAAACAATCAAATGGTTTAGGGTTCAGGGTTTAGGGTTCAGGGTTTAGGGTTCAGGGTTTAGGGTTCAGGGTTTAGGGTTTAGGGTTGAGGGTTTAGGGAAGATGGCCAGCGCTGAGAATTAGTGTCTAGGGTTTAGGGTAAACTCCTAGCATCCTCCCTCATAAGCCCTAAAATTCTCCCCTATATAATCCCCTAGATAATCCCCCTCTTAAGGATTCTAGACGATAGCTCATGTAAGCTTTGTTGCTAGGCTACCAGGCGGGGCATTATAAAATGAAAGAATCCTGCCCCTCCTCCCTACTTCGGAACACAGAGCATAAAGGATTCACATCCCTGAGCTCTGATTTCAAAATTCCCTTGGTAAGCCAACCATGTCCTCTTGCCCATAGGGCGTTGTGGACTATGTTCCTTGGGGGGTTCGCTCTAGGGCATGATAGCCTGATGGAAATAAACAAAAACTCCCAAAACAGAACCCAAACTGCGATCGAATTCTCTCATCTTTGCGGTTCGCGTCACTGGGACCAACGCAGCGGTGGCACTGTACATGGAGCTGTGCTGTTAATGGCATGTTCATCGCTGTCAGCATCCTTTCCTGAAACTAGGAACTAAGGTTCTGTTCACTTGGCCTACTGTTTCTGCTTACTGATGGCAGAAAATTTTTTGCTGCCACGGTACGCCTCCGCAATGCAAGCAACGTCGGCAGCAGGTTCATGCCAAGTCTCGCGTCATTGATCAAACGGAACCTGCAGCAGAAGAACGACAGCGAAGCAGGCATCTGAATCTTAGCTCACCGGCTTGGTCCAGTCAGTAAAGTGTCTTCCCTTCTGGCAGTAACCCTGAGCTCCGTTGGGGTGTACTTGTTTACTTGTTATCATCACGGGTTCCGTGCTACTTGCAGCGCTTCGGTTTTGCGAATGGTGCTCTCTTGTTACTTCACACAAGTAACAAAAAGACCAGTGTTGAACAATTGCGAAGGCAGGAGGAGTACCTTCAGAATACACGTAGCAGGGGCTGATGGCGGAACGATGCTGCCATTGCAAGAACGACTTCCCATGTTAAGACCCCGGCTTCTTGTCCAACGCAAAGACTCCAGCTGCAAGGGCGCCGAGGCCTTGAGCTTGTCAAGCATGTGTCAAACGAAACTAGGTTGGCCCCTGAAGCCCTTTGAAAAATATTAGTATATAGGGTCCCTTATTGAAGCCATTATGGAAAATGTTAAATATTTCAGGGGCCTACCCAGGAAAACAGCTTTAATGGAAAGAAACGAACGACCTGCCTGCCAAAGGCGCCGCAACCGCGTTGTTGGACGTCATCTTGTTCTAGGGTAAGATACAGGCTTGCTGATGGGGCTCCGAATCTGTTCAAATTTTGGAGAGTGATCAGTCTTACGCCAGGGTGCCGAAGACATGTTTGACTTCCTTGCAGATTTGATGCACTACTATCATGACTACAGCATAAGCTGAGCCGCGACAATCACATGTGCGTTTGAAGCATGTAGCGAACGATGCATGCTCGAGCAACCCGCCTACAACTTCTCAAGCACATGTGAAAAGAGAAGTAGATGAAAATCACAGCCACCTCAAGCCCCAAACATCAAGCTTGAACCCACAACCCTACATGGCAAATTTCAAGCTTGAATCCACCAGCCCTTGAAGCCCCATAAGCTGCAAGACGTGTGGGGGTCTCAAGCACAGAACGGGACTTCCGTTTGAAGTGCGGGCTAAAGTTCGGATGCGCAAGGTTTGGGATGTGGGCTTGAAGGGCATTAGCATCTAAATCAGGTGCCGGATAGATCTACGAACTCTGCACGACCTTGCGGCGGGGTGGGTCATCAGCAATGAAACACACAGGACGGCGCAAAAGCTTATACAAAGAGAAATTCTCAGGAGAGTCTTCGCACAGGCAAGGCCACACATCTGCAAGTGTCCAGCATTACCTCCCCGCCTCCGTTGAACAATTCCCTCGCTGTTGAGGAAGACAAGGGACTCTTTGGCGTCTGAAGCCAATGTGCCACGTTTCAAGCGTGCAGCCGAGTCCCTAGGACCCGGTCACTTAATTTAGAAAGCCCGCAAGCCAGGAGTACCGTGGGAGCCCGAGACCGCTGCGGGCCAGATGAGCATGTGCCAGTAGCGGAGCTTTTTTGGGGGTTCTTACCCTCCACCAAGCTAACATGGCACAAACAGACCAGTGCGCGTTAAAAATGGGGCTCTATGGGGTACCATACGATTTTGAGGGGAGGGCAAGTATAGGAAACCAGGATGCCTGTATTTTGGGATGTTGGAAAAGCACAATGGTTTTGGCACACACGCACACCCCGGCGGGAAGCAGCCTGATAAGCTCAGGACCACATAAAACTGTGCAGAGGCTTCGGGAGGCTAGCCTGCAGGCGGCTGTACATCTTTACACTGGGAAACAAGACACAGAGACGGAAAGCTTTAAAAGCAGCCCTCCACATGGGTGTTTCTCACAGAATCCTGACCTTGGAGCCCGAGTAACTTTTTAGGGTTCCCAAGAAACCACATTTTGAGAAACTCCCACATTAACCCGAAAAGCAAGTCCTCAGCGACACCCTTGTCAGAGAGATCACATGAAGACCAAAGCAATTTCTACACAATCTGCATAAAGAGGACTATAACGAGTCCCCATTCAGGGGCTCTTACGGTGCGCAGCCCTCTGTTGACGGGGTACCTCGGGATGCTACGATTGGCCATATGACCCTGACAGCCAGGGCTCCTCTGTGCGCGCTACTCCAATGGAGCTCAGCTGTGCGCGCTGACTTTCTGGAGCCACAGCATGTTCATGGCCGCAGCCTCAAAACGTAAAAACGTATATTGTGGTAATATTGGTATAATGGAAAAAATGGAAACTGTTATATTGAGGTAATATTAGATAAGCACCCATATCAGGGTAAGAAGCAAGGAAAGAGGAGCTCCGTGAACGTTTGTGGTAATGTCTGCGAGCAATTGAGTTAAGGAAAGGGTGAGCACCGATGATGACCAACGAATCCGGCATATACTGCTGATGGACCAGTGGCAGGAATTCGAATTCCTCTGCTGCACCTCTACCAGGAATCCAGCCGCTTTGACGTCTTAACAATGCAACCACTGAGGCACAAGCCAGGCTTAAGGCCGCAGAGATGTAGAAGAACAAGTTGTATGACGTCTGGTCATCCATACCTGGGCATAAGGAAATAATACAGTAGTTTCCATTTGCTTTTCCATTATCCCCTATAGTACCTCTATATAATCCCATTTTTCGTTTTGGTGGCTCCAGATATTGCTTGGGGTAACATCATCCACTGGAGCCTGCTTTTCAGCCACATTCATTAAGCCACAAAAGTATCAACTAACCTGGTTCAAAGGAATCGTATAGGGGTATATAATGGGATTATAGGGGTATATATTGGGGTTATCGGGGCTATATAGGGATTATATGAGGCCGCTGCAACAATGGAGCTCACCAAGGCGAAACAACTTACTAGTGGGTACACAACCTCAGTTTCCATTTGACTTTCGCTTTTTCCGTGTGGTTCACCAGGCCTAAATGGCCAACCACCCCAGCACCATTACTTCAAACAATATCCGATGACCAACATCAAGGGCGCTAGCGTTCAGGGTTAAAAGCTAGAGTTCAGGATACGATTGAATTCGGCCCCACCCCCCTGATAAATGTAGTGTCCAGAAAATGGCGGCATTATATGGGAACATGTTCTATGAAAGAGATGTGCGAGTTTCATAAAACCAGGGAAGAGGATTGGAGAAAATGAGTTCAATACATGAAAGGGAGCTCTAAACAAAAGGTCCTCTTCTGGGAAGATCCCCATTTCTGGAAATTCACCAAAGGCAAATAAGGTACAGATACTGGTACGGCCTATTCAGGCCTGGAATGGGAAGCATCTCCGAATCAGAACTCACCTTAGGGAACACGGTTAGCGCCAAACCAAACCGGCCAGAATCCCTGAAGGACCCTCAAGGATGAGCATGACATGGGCACGGCATGAATTCTTTATGGTAGTTTGGGCTTTCTTCTCCGTTAGCTGATGGAGAAGACAATGGAAGGTACTACACCTCCTAGCACTGTCAATGCCGAAGCTGAGGCAAGACCAAGATGTTACAAGATACTGGGTCCCTTCGAGATGTGCCAGGCATCCTGCTGGTTTTTGGGCGTGGAGTAGGAACGACTCCGTTTTCGCAAACTCTGGGCCCCTTTTGGGGAAACCCCTATAAGAATGACAATAATGACAACGTAGAAGGGGCGCATCCGTTTAAAAACAAAGATAAAGCAGACAGACATTCTGAGCTGTCGGCCACCTCCCTGACACGCCAAGAAGAGATAGTACCCAACAACCTAACTGACGTGAAAATGGATGGACCAAGGCAGCTAAGGATTTGGGGTTTAGGATTTGGAGTTGGGGCTTGAAGGGATCTACTAGCCGCGGGACAGGTGTTCGGATCCGACACTGGGTTGGACCTACTTCGCAATCCAAGCTTTCAGGAGCGAACTGCTGCAAAAAACGAAACAGCGTTCCAGTCCGAGCCTTCCACCCACACTTGACACCTTTGCAAAGCTCAGTCTAGCTCTACTTGTTCGTATAAGCGCAAGAAGCACCACAAAGGTCAGAAGGAAGAGCTTTAACACGTATGGTTCTTGGGAATCTTTTCACACACAACTTAAGGTACGGCTCATCATGCTTACCTTGTTGGCGAGTAGCTGGACCGAGTGCGAAGCCCAAGCCACGGGCGGGACCCGTTGCTGCAAAAACGACCTTCAAGAGGGTTCAGGGCTCAGGGATCCGGGATGAGGGCTCTCGACTTTAGCCTTCATGAAGTACGTCGGTTTTCGGGGTTTAGGTTGTGGGGTTGAGAGGTCAAGCAAAGTCAGAGGGCAAGGCTGAGTACGTCCCATTCTCAGTGAACATGTCTTGTTACACCCTCCAAATACACCCGGCTGCAGTCCCTTAGATTGAGATCCTGCGCGGACCATTTCTGGAAACACCCCCAGCTCCCTAAACCCCTAAACCCTGAACCCGTAAACCCTAAACCCCTAAACCCTAAACCCTAAACCCCCGAACAGCTCTTCCTCAGCCAAGGAGCGGGGAGATCAACAGGACTGTAGATTTGCAGCAACCTCGAGCTCTGGGTCGGTACTGCGGTTTAGGTGCAAACTTTCTTAGGTTTAGGGTGTAAGGTTTTCTGGTTTAGGGATGGTAGTTCTTGGGATTGTCGGGCGTGTCAGGTGGTGCAAAACTTCCCCCATCTACAGCAGGATTGGGATGAGGTTTTCTGGCGGAATGCTGCCCTCGCTGTGAGATCTTAAGTCGAGAGCATGCATGGACTTCCCAAAACTGCAAAGTCTCTGCTGCTCATGTTTTTTTTTTACAGTAGCTCATGTGAAGCTGAGGAGCCACCTAATCATGGGGCACGGCCTACTTGGAGGATCGTGGGGACTTAGTAAATAGGTTGAAAACCCTAAAAGTTCAAGCCGTGTAATAACTCCAACTATCTCCAGTAGTAACCTACTAACTCAGTCCCGATGACCCTAAACCCTAAACCCTAAACAATATGTAGTTTTTTCCATTTCCTTTTCCATTACTAACCTACTTACTGCGTCCCCATGAACCTCCAACTTGCGGGATCACCCCCTGGATAGCTTGTTGCCTCGACGTGTTGACATGGTTAGCGTCCTTCTCAGATGGTGCTTCGAAAATCAAACCCTAAACCCTTCAGCCCCAAGACCCTAAACCCTAAACCGTCAAAGCCTACACCCTAAGCCCAAAACCCCTAAACCCTGAATCCTGAACCCTAGATCCTTAAAACCCTCAACCCTATACCCCTAAACCCTGAACCATAAACTCACAAACCCTAAACCCTACCCACATAGAACCATCCAGCCCAACGAAAAGTCATGCTTAGCACTGGAGCCGCAATCAAAAGGGTCAACGACTGTTTAAGGGTCTAGGGTTTATGGATTGAGGGCTTAAAGCTTATAAGTTTAGGGTTTAGAGGTTATGGGTTTAGGGTTTATGGGTTTAGTGTTTGAGGTTAAAGTTTAGGGTTTACGGTTTAGAGTTTAGGGTTTATGTTTTAAGGGCTTAGGTGAAGGGTTTAGGTTCGAGCTTCGGAAGGGAGGGATGATTTCCCAAAGCCTCATAAAAGCTCGTCTTTAGCTTCTGTCATATCCTTGGAGTTCCCCATGCCCCTAGCAATCTTCCCATCTCACATTCCATCCTCAAACTTTACAGTCTCCAGACCCTAAACCCTTCACCCTACGTACGATTGTAATTTCTAGCTTGCTTTCCATTATCCCTCTATTACACTACACCCCCTAAAAACCAAGCGACAATCACACGGAGCAAGGCAGCCAAGTCACACGAGCGGATTCAGACAAAGCATTCCTGCCTGGGAGTGTTTCGACGGTATCAGAAACAAGACCCTGAAACGTCTGGGGTTATGGGATAGGTTTTTGGGTTATGGTTTGGGGGTTTAGTGTTTAGGGTTTAGGGCTTCAGGTCCTCCATTCCTGCTGTGATGTCGTGTGGCTAGAGTAAAGCGGTAGCATTCAGTGTAGCGGGTAGTGGCTTGCAGAGTATTGAAAGTATTCCATAAAAGCTAGAATCCAAAAGCAAATGGAAATGCAACCCGTTCTCGATTAAACCCCAAATTTCAGAGCGCTGTGCTAGTCTCAGACTCCCCTGGTCCATCTAGCTCCCGCAAGCGGGCCCCCACTGCAAGGGTCCAAATGTACTGAGTTGACAAAACCAGCTGTTCCACAAAAAAGCCCCACAGTTCCAAGAGGCGAAAGCAGCGCCGGCAAGAGATTTGGCAATGAGCAGCCACCACACGGGTAGGTGTGCAATGATGGAAGGATAGGATGCCTGGCGTGGAAGTTCTGGCTTTGCATCTTTTGCACTTTCAAGGTTGGCTGGTATGATTCCAGTGGATTAGGAATTGTTGAATACAGTTGGGCAAAAAAACTTCGCGAAAACAGCGGCCATCAGAGGCTACAACTCAAAACACGGAGAATGATCTGGGGACCATATGGAGATGTTGGGGGTGCACGGAAGCTTTGAATTGAAATCATGAAGACTCCCGCTTTGCCTCAAGCCTTTCCAAACAAAGCCTAGCTACGTAAAGCACCGAGTTGATCAACAACAGGACGCTGAGGACCAAGAAGAGCCTTTGCTGCGCGGTGCTGCAACTCGCAAGCAACAACTGGGTTTGGGGCTGCGAGAGGCGTAGGCTTTGAATAGCAAAGGCCAGGACAGTGAGTGGTCATTGTTGGAATGCAAAGTCAAGACCCATGACAACAAGAACACTACTGAGTCTTGTTGGCACCGGGTTGGCACTCATCAACACAACAGGGTTTTCAACGATGACCCAGGAGCGGTATGGCTTGGCTGATCAAAGGAAATACGCCGCGAGCCGCAACGAAAAGCACCATGCTGACACTGGCCAGGTATGCCGAATGCAGGAAGGAAGTCCCTGCGCAGCAAGTTGGAAATTCGCTCAGGATTCATCCAAGCCTCCAACATGCACCCCAAGGCATGTCCAACTTCATCCCTCCAAAGAAAGGGATAGCAATCAAGTTGAACAACACTGGAGTTCTAGTAGAAACCAGAAAGACCTGCAGCACTTCCAGCCAAGAGTCCGTAGGTGGTTTGGAAAACGGAGGTCAACAGAAGCTTCATACCAAAGCCAGTAAACGGCACGAGAAACTGGTGCAGCACAACGTGCCAGAAGCTAGCAGATCGAACCAGACTGGCCACGGAAGGCGCGGGAGACCTTGGCAACTTCAGTAAGCATACAGGCGCTTTCCGTATACCTCCACCAAACCACTCTGAAGCTCATTCGTGGACTGCTGGTGCAGCTGCTCCAGAGGTTGTAGTACTGGGGCCTAGTCTCCATCTTGGATGCTAAGCATTCAAGACTAGACCTGCAGCCTGAATTGTACATGACACGGGGGAGCCACAGCAGGGCTGCTAGGGGGAGCTACTCTTGACGAAGCCTACATGACAACCATGTCTGAATCCTGAAGCCAGAAAACAAACGATTAGTCGCCTAAACTTACACCATCCCCATCTCCTGCTGCAAAGGGGCTGCCTCAAGTGAGATGTCGGAGCCACGAGCAAACTTGCTGGCGGCGGGCCCAACTCACCTTCTGAGAAAAAATCTGGCGACTGCACTTCTTCAAGCTTTGACGATTACACAACCGGCAAGTGAGTGCAAGCTTTATATGCTACGACATGCTTGATCGTAGCTTGAAGCATCTGTTTTGATCTATCTCCCTTTCAACACCTTCTGCTCCTTACCATCACCAGGAATTTGCAATGTTGTAACAACACACGGCTTGATAGTCGCCTTCTGCACCTGCGCTAGCATCTAAATCTTTAACATCCGGATTCGCAACAGAAAACTGATGAAAGCTTTGACTTGTCAATTGGATCCCTGGCCTCTCGCCACCAGCAGCAGTGGAAACAGATAGATAATGGCCAGCAGGCACACCTGGGGGTCAGCGCAGGAATCAAGAGCCTGAATAACTTCAACTTCTCTACCTGCTTCTCCCAACTCGCCATCATTCTTCAGAGACCTACCACTGTGGCAACACATCAGCTATCCCTCTGATGGCTGATTTTTGGCTCAGCAGTGGTCCCAACCTCAGAATACGCAGCTCCAGCGAGACCCCAGGCATTCCCCGTGATGCCCAAAATCACGGAGATCACCACCATCCTGACGCAAGTGGCAATAGGCAATACCCTCACAGTTTGCGACCTCAATTCCGGCCTAACATGCGTATATGTCCGAACGCCATGTAATTAGTTCTGTAATACTTGTAGTGAGAATAATTGCAAAGACCACAACAATGCTCCTTGTACAGGCCTGGACGGTGAAAATATTGCATGGCATTGGGGAATATCAAGAGATGACGATCCAGATTGCAATACCTGCCCCTAACCCTTTTGACAATCTCTCCTCCAACTTGCCAAGGGAACTTTTATCCCTGAAACCTAAACGGTACACCAGAAAACCGTCCATCATTAAAACTTATGAACCTTAAAACCCTGAACCCCCTGGATCATAAAACCCTACGAACCCTAAAACCTAAAACCCAAAAAAACAGTCGTAGAGACTTTGTAAACCTTCGGACTCTGAACCCAAAACCCCCAAACCCTCAGCCTTAAAAACTTATGAACCCTAAGACCCCATAAACCGTAAAACCGTGGGCCCTAAAACCATCGATAGTAAAACTGTACAAGCCCCGAAACACTTAATCCTAAAAACTCTAAGACCATGAACTTCAAACATACAACCTTATGAAGGCTTAGGGCTTAGATCCTAAAATCCTACACCCTCAAGCCCGACATCTTAAAACGCCAGAGCTCTAAATCCAAGAACCTTGAAACCCAAAACAACTGAACATACAAAACCCTCAGCCATGAATCCTTATAGCACCTCAAACCTAAAACCTGAAACCCAACACCCCGAAACCCTCCGTCATAAAGCCACACACACTAAACCCTGAAACTCTACACCCCAAAACCCTCAGATGATTATTCTTATGAAGGCGAAAACCTGTACCGAAAGCCCCACAAGCCCTATCCGACTGCTGCAGGGACGGGGAGGGACCCAACCTAAACCCGTAAACCGTACAACCCGAAACCCTCATTCATAAAAAGACGTATCAAAACAAAAGACGGAACGAAAACTCTGAACCACAAAACCTTCAATCATGAAACGTTGACTCTCAAACCCTGAATGCTAAACCCTCAGTCATAACACCTTCTAACAGTAAAACAGTAAACTCTAACACCCCAAAGCCACACCCTCAGACATACACCTTAAAACCCTAAAACCTGCTAATTCCAAAACCCAAAAGCCCTCACACATGGAGACGTGTAAACCCTAACACGCTAAACCCCGAAACCCCAAACCCCAGAACCCTCACTCATGAAACCTCATAAACCCTGGAAACCCATAAACCCCAAAACCCTGAATCAAAAAAACCTATGCATCCTAAAACCCGAAACCCCCAAAACCCTGAAAATCTGGCCCCAAGACCCTCAATTCTTATAAAGCCTAAGTCCCTGAACTCTCCAAGCCTGCGCCTCAAACCCCCAAACCCTCAGTCATGAAACATTATGTCCCTGCTGAGACCCTTTAGCCCAAACTCTCAATCACAAAGCCTTCTCAACCCGAGAACACTAAACCTCAAAACTCCAAGCCCACAACCCTCAATCTTCAAAACTTGTTGACCCTAAGACCCTACACTCCAACCATAAACCTCAAGCCCTAAATCATAAAAACTCATAGACAAAAAATATCAAAACCCTTCAAACCTAAACCTTCGGTTCTGCCCCCACCCAGTAGCAGCCTGTAATAGGGATAAGTATAAAGGAGGGCACTTTATATAGCTACAATATAGATATTATCCAACTGTTGCTGGGGACAGGACCCAAACTAAACGCGGAAACTTGCCATCGTAAACCTGTTGAACCCTAAAACCCTGGACCCAAAAATCTGGAAACCAAAACCCTCAGTCAAAAAAAAGTGTAAACCAAAAGCCCTCAATCAACCGGCATTTAATTTGCAACCCTTAAACCCTAACCCATAAAACCCTGCGAACCCCAAAACCCGCAGTCATTAACCCGCTTCAACAAAAACACTACACACTGAAGCGCAAAACCCTAAATCACAAAATCTCTTCAATCCTAAAGCCCGAAACCGTAAGACCCAAAACCCTCAATCATAAAATTACTCTTCAACCATAAGCCCCCAAACCCGCAACCATAACACCTTACAAACCCTTGCGTTAAACCGAACAAAACCAAGAACACTAAACTCAGAAATCTCCATGATAAAACCCCGAAACTCTAAACCCCAAACCCTCAGTCATTGATACTTGTCAAGCTGTTGACCCACAACCATGAAGTATAAGACCTGAAAACCCTAAAACTGTACAGCCTGCAACCCTGAAACCCAAAAGCCTCAGGCGTTAAAACACGTCAACCCCAGAGCATTAAACCTTAAAACACTAAAACTCCGAAACCCTCCATCTTCAAAATCTGCAAACCTTCATATCCCAAGAGACCTGAAAACCGTTAACCCTAAGGCCATCCATCACAAAACCTTCCAAAGCCTAAACCCTAAAGCCTAAAACCTTTAACCCCAAACTCTCAAACCCCAAAACCTTCTATCATATGAGCTACGGTCAATATTCCATACCTGGCTAATGGACATCCGATTGGGGTTATCGTTTTTTATTGTCTCCCCTATCGTTTTACAGCATTTTTGCCGTCACACAAGAAAGCCTAAGCAACACCTTTTATGAATGCCATGCTTCCCAACGAGAAACCTGACGAAGCCCGACACCACCGAAACACTCCTCAACTCCTTGAATACCCTAGGAACCCATGTCAAAGCCTTCCCCAAAGAATCCAAAAGGGTGTGAATTTGCGGCGACTATGAAGGGAATGCGATGTGATTTGCGGGCAGCTTTCCAATGCACGGGGGGTGCTGCTTGGATGGCTTACAAGGCAAACGCCTCTGATAGGACTGCCAAAACCCTTGAATGAAGGAACATATTCGAACTTCTATATTATAAAGTTCATATTTTTAGATACAAAATACATATGTATAATAGCTATTCCTTCATTGAAGTGAAGAGTATTTGGAAATCCGGAAGTTCTGCGGCTCAGGACGCAATAAATACTCAGGCTCGCTTGTTATGGCACGTGGCCATGAAGAAGCCCTTGAAGCTTGTTTTTCAAACGCCGGAAGCTGTGCTGGTGTCAGTCGCTCTCTGACGATGAATCCGACGAGCTGGATGAAGATGAGGAAGAATTCTCACCTTGCAGCTTCTGGGAAGCTTCCTTTTTGATCCGATTCCGCTCCCTGCGCCGATCCAGCTGGCGCTGCCTCTTCTGCAGCTCCTCATCCAAGCTTGGCAAGCCACCATGTTTGCGCGTTCTGCCCTCCAGCAAGATGTGCTTCTGCTCGTCGTACCTGCGGGACAAACCTGTGTGGCTGTGAATGGTCAGCGGCTGCGGGTCCGTGTCCCAACCAGATTTGCCACTACCCCAGAACCCTCGACGCCATGTGCTTGGCAGTGGCACGTCCTCAATCGATCTCCACAGATACTGGTTTGGAGGAAAGAACATGATTGCACAGCCTGATTCCCAAGTCGCTGGGCTTCACGCGACGGTCCGGTACGGCTGACAGGCAGTATGTCCGCGTAATATGCATTTTTGCAGGGACCAGACGCTTGGACTCGCGTGGAACAGGGCTTGTGCGACCCAGAATCACGTTGATGTGAGGAGATGATGGGTCCCGCTCCCGCTGCCTGGCGTTGCCATCAGAGATCACTCTCGCCAAAGCCTCCATCGATAAGATCTCTTCTTGATTCTGCTTCGCCTTTGCAACGTACGCACAAAACCATCCAAACAGCCGATCGCAAATGGATTTGCTGTGCTTCTCCACTCCGAAGTGGATGTTGACCTGCGTCTCAAACTGTCTCACAAAGGTCACTGCATAGTGGTAGAGTGCCTCGTACCCTCGGTAGCGCGGGCCTGGATCCGACATCAATGACAAGCTCGTCAAGGGATTTGTGTTCTGCCGCTTGTCCAAAATCATTCCCAGAAGCTGATTAGTCCGCAAACAGGTATGATCTAAGATGTCGGAAATCACCAGGAAATACGAGGTCACCACACCACGGCCAGGAATGTTTTCCACGAGAGAAGCCCCAAACACCGAGCATTCCATCCGCGCAGTAGCATAGAACTGCTCACCACTAGCAGTGCGCGAGATCGGAAGGGACACCAGCTCCTTCCAGTCTGACAACAAACTCACAGTGTTCTCGGGCGGGGCCGCCTGCAGCGCCGCCAGCACAGGCTGTTGATGTTCATTGGCTGCCTTGTGATGATTATAACTCAATACGAGTTTGAGCAAGGAACGCAACTCCAAAGAGCAGCTGGCCTCCAACTGAAAGAGCTCAACCCGGTTGCGCGGTGGAAAACCGCTGCCACGAATCCGCAAGTGTCCGAGACCGCAAGGAAAGTCCGTGCCCTCACGCCGTCTGCAGGGGCCCTTCTCGTGGTGCCTGGAGATGTAGTGCTCTAAGGCCTCCAGATTGAGCGCAGGCCGATCCGAAAGTCGTTGTGCTTCGCTGTAAGAGTCCCACTGCTCGAAATAATGCGGCATAAAGCCCTCCAGCTGGGAGCGGTAGTCTACGATGGTTTTCTCGCACATTGGTAACACCTTCTTGTCATAATCCAAGCAATATTGACATATATCACTCTTGCACCGTGCTCGTTTGAACTCTTTGAGATGGTGCTTCATATGCGCGAGAAGGTAGACATGCTCATATTGTCACGCAAGGACTCCGCAGCCTCGAAAATGGAAATCCGGTCTTTTGTCAAAGTTCGGGACACTGTCCATGCCCCAGAAGATGTCTGGCACACCTTGCTGGAGTCTTGACTGTGCTGCTCTAGCACAGCGCGAACAGCCTGGATGTCCTTTTCGTTGTTGACCTTGGCAGGTCGTCCACGCTTGGCTGTGGATTTTGGCGCGCCCTCAATACCATCAGCTGGTGGAACTGCCTTGCTCCAACGGATTTTCCCGATACCATAACCGAGCTCGTTTGCTTCCTTTCGGCCAGCGCAACAGGAACGAACCAATGCATCAACACGCCGACGGACTTCGTGCACCGGTTCGGGCGGGTTGGCTGCAGAAAAGCCTGGGCACGCGTGTAGTCCAGCCAGGAGCTAGGGACAGCGTTGACACATAGCAGCTTCCTCACCTTCTGGCGCAGGCCTCAGACCTGCACGCACGGCCTCTGCAAGGCCAGGCCACGTCACCTCCAGTTCCTTCACGGCCTTCAGTACCACAGTTGCAACGTCCTCACCATTGGCGAGCTCCGACAAGGGGTTGACGATGCTTAGCACATGTCTGCGAACTTGCTTGGCCCCCACATCCTCTAGAGCTGACACACCTCAGCCCGGCACAAGTTGTAGGCAACAACAACTACGTTCTCTAATAAACCAAACCTCCCGTACTTAACACCAAAAGCCTTTTCAAACAAAACAACCCTCCCACATTAAATACCTACGTGGCACTTTGGACCCCTACTAAGGGTTAAATTTTACGTGCCTACGTTCTCTAATAAACCAAACCTCCCGTACTTAATACCAAAAGCCTGTTCAAACAAAACAGCCCTTTCAGATTAAATACCTACGTAGCACTTTGGAGCCCTACTAAAGGTTAACTTGTAGGTGCTTACAACCGGGCTATAAGGGAATCCTTGAGGTCGAAGCTAAGTCCCAAGGAGATACCAAAAAATCAGGAGGCGTGTTTGCTTCTGAGCAGGCTCCTCGGCAGCCTCCTGGGGCGGTTCCTTCTTAGAACGGGCTGGCTTTGCAGGGACGCCAGCACGCCTGTAGCCACTGTTCTCAGCTTCCACTTCGCCTACTGCAGATTGTTTTCTAGCTGGACCAGAATGGGCTGCTGAGGGCGGCTTGCTAGAAGAGGTGGCAGGCACCTGGCTACCAGCAGCCGGCGCCAGACTCATGCGGGGAACTGCGGCTTGCGGATCGAGGTCATACCAGACTAGTTTTTCTTGTTTGCTCAGACCGTTCCAATACTTGCTGGTTATTTGACTTTTCAGCCAATTGCGCTGCTCGGGCGAGATGCCATCTCGCAGCAAAGCACGAGATGTCCTTGGGCAGGAGCTTTCGGCGACTGAAACCAGCGCAGCACCATCAGGTCCTGTCAGGGTTTTTGCGACTCAAGCCGTGTGGTTCGGGTTTAAGGATTGACAGGCCTCGCAAAGCGGCTTGATAAAAACGATGAATGGCAGCATGATCTTCTTTGTTGCGGACCATGGCTCGCAGTGCCAAATTGGCTAGGAAAGTGTGGTTGCCTTCCCGGCACATGAAAATGCGGTTTTGCGTTATCGTTTCGTTATCGTTCTGGTTATCGTTCAGAGTCCTGTTCTGCTTCCGAGCTGGGGCCTCTGCACTTGCTAGCCCTAACAACAGCACTTGTGATGCTCAGCGCTGAGCGAGCCGCGCATACACGGGCTCCTTTCACATTATGTTTGCGAACGCAGGATTCACCGTAGAAAGCAACATACCCTTCTTCAAAAACTCACATTGGGACCTTCGAACTTTATTATGGGGCACATGTCCATAGGCTTGTAGGGGATATTGCTAGCAGCTTATCCACAAGTGATAAGTTCGAGCATCCCAATCCTAAATCGCATCTAAAACAAACCCTTGCTAAGCCCAACAACCCAAACACTCAAACACTAACGTTGGGACCCTCGAGCTTTGTTTTGGGGGCCTATTCATAGGGTTTTTGGGTCTATTCCTAACAGATGACCCACAAGCGAAAAATTCGAGCGTCCCAATGCTAAATCCGATCTTTAACAAACTAACAGTGTGACATTGGGACCCTCCAACTTGATTTTGGGGGCCTTATCATGCGGTTTCTTGGACTATTCGTAACAGCCTACCCACACATGATAAGTTCGAGCATCCCAATGCTAAATCCCATCTTAAACATACCCTTGCTAAGCCCAACAGCCCAAACATTTCACGACTAACATTGGGACCTTCGAACTTTATTATGGGGCACATGTCATAGGCTTGTAGGGGATACTGCTAGCAGCTTACCCACAAGTGATAAGTTCGAGCATCCCAATCCTAAATCGCATCTAAAACAAACCCTTGCTAAGCCCAACAACCCAAACACTCAAACACTAACGTTGGGACCCTCGAGCTTTGTTTCGGGGGCCTATTCATAGGGTTTTTGGGGCTATTCCTAACAGATGACCCACAAGCGAAAAGTTCGAGCGTCCCAATTCTAAATCCGATCTTAAACAAACTAACAATCAAGCACTGACATTGGGACCCTCGAACTTGATTTTGGGGGCCTAGTCATAGGGTTTTTGGGGCTATTCTTAACAGCTCGCTGACAAAGGATAAGTTCGAGCGTCCCAATGCTAAATCCCAACTCAAACAAACCCTTGGTAAGCGCGGCAGCCCCATTCCGAATACAAAGAAGTAATGAAATGATGATAAACCCGGCCGTACTGGTTCGTGCAGCTCATGGCTCGCACAAAGATGACCCTGTCTGCAAGACGGCGCATCTCCCCTAGCGCTATCTGCAGGGACAGATTCTTGACACAAACAGCATAATGTGGCGCAGCAGTTGTGCCTACTCATCATCATCATCATCATCATCATCATCAAGAAGGGCGCGCACACTGCGCAGGTGCAATCGTTGCATCTCGACAGCCTGAGCTGACTCTTGACTTGCTTGGACCTCGCTACCACGCATTGCATGGCAAGAGGCACACGTCGCAACACTTCCACGGCTCTAGTGCAGCCTAGCAATACGCATGCCCGAACACATGGGTAGCATTGACTACCAGTGCAGACTTTGCGGCCTTCGGCCGTCATTCTCATCTCCCACTTGACGGTGTGCTTTGCAACTCCACAGATCTTGCAATGTGTTGTCGGGGCCCTATCAAAGTTGACCCCGTCTGGGTTCCCTTGCAAGGATCGGACCTCAATGGCTGCAACATCTAAGTCGTCAAGCAGCGCAGGCGACAGCTTTGGTACAACCGTCACCTTGCTGCGCAATCGTTTGCGCCACGCAGGCAAAGGAACCGACGCCGGTGAGACAACAGGGCTTCTGGAGCGAGCCCGCCCCTCAGGTGTCGCTGGCTGCACCTGACGGTGCTATTTGAAGCAACTTGGCAAGACTCTGCTGCACCAACCTCGACTGCACCAGCAGCCTCGTGCTGCACCACCACAGCCTGCCCAACATTAGATGACTATCGTGTTGTTTGATGCTCTTGCCACACACGCACCCTGCTCTGATCCGCCTGAGCGGCGACCTCCGACGCATGATCCGTCCCGGGCGCCTTGCAGGGATGGGATTTGTCGTACCCTAGGCCGAAGTTATCTACCTGCTTTTGTTGCCTGCTCCAAACACCCGGCGCCGCCATCAGGCAGCACACCCGCGTCCATGTCCTGCTCATCCTTTGGCATGGCAGACAAGCGTTTCAGCGCAGCAAGGAAAGGGTAGCATTTGTCCTGATCTGCCGCGGCCGCCGGCAATGGCTCCTCAAGTTATGAGCAATCAAGAATGCAATGCCACAGCAAGGGTTTGTCAAGGCACTAGTCAACTTCTGTCCTGATCCACACGAGCTTCCATGTCCGGCATCATCACCGCTTCCGACGCCTAGACAAGTACTACTTAACACTCTGTCAGGTTTGTAAAGGCAGGCGCGTGGATACCAAAAGCCTGCCAGATCTGCACTTGACAATCAAGCCTGTTGGCCACCAACTGCGCTGCCCGGCGCTGGCATCATCCCCGCATCCTCACATAGAGGTACACTACCGCGTAGCAAGTTCTTTGCATGTTGAGTCCTGGCCCGCGCTAGTGGCACCGTGTTGGACTTCGGCTCGAGGTTGGCGGACAACACGTACAGGGTCCTACCAAATTAATCAGTTTCAAAGCACCTTTGGAGCTCTGGTCTGCAGCGTGTCGTTAACAGCGATACACATGACCTCAAATAATTGCCTCACTTGGTTTTGAGTGGGGCAGCCTGGCAGAAACCCATACAAACACCAGGTGGGAGCTTGGGTTTTGAGTGGGACACCCTAGCAAAACCCCATACAAACAACAGGTGGGAGCATGGGCTTTAATAAACACCCTAATAAAACCCATGCAAACACCAGGTGGGAGCTTGGGTGTTGAGTGGGACACCCTAGGAAAAAACCATACAAACAACAGGTGGGAACTTGGGTTTTGAGTGGGACACCCTAGGAAAATCCATGCAAACACCAGGTGGGAGCTTGGGTTTTGAGTGGGACACCTTAGGAAAAACCCATACAAACAACAGGTGGGAGCATGGGCTTTGAGTGGGACACCCTAGGAAAACCCATGCAAACACCAGGTGAAAGCTTGGGTGTTGAGTGGGACACCCTAGGAAAACCCATACAAGCACCAGGTGGGAGTGGGTTTTGAGTGGGACACCCTAGGAAAACCCATGCAAACACCAGGTGGGAGCTTGGGTGTTGAGTGGGCTACCCAAGGAAAAACCATACAAATACTAGGTGGGAGCATGGGCTTTGAGTGGGACACCCTAGGAAAACCCATACAAGCAACAGGTGGGAGCTTGGGTTTTGAGTGGGACACCCTAGGAAAACCCCATACAAACAACAGGTGGGAGCATGGGCTTTGAGTGGGACACCCTAGGAAAACCCATGCAAACACCAGGTGGGAGCTTGGGTTTTGAGTGGGACACCCTAGGAAAGCCCCATACAAGCACCAGGTGGGAGCATGGGCTTTGAGTGGGACACCCTAGGAAAAACCCATACAAACACCAGGTGGGAGCATGGGCTTTGAGTGGGACACCCTAGGTAAACCCATACAAGCACCAGGTGGGAGCTTGGGTGTTGAGTGGGACACCCTAGGAAAAAACCCATACAAACACCAGGTGGCATACAGTGCGCTTTCCTAATGTTACGGGAATGTTACACCAACCCTTCAGTGCTGCAAGAACTTCTACCTGCTACGGCCAGAAGGGCTTGAGCGGGCTGGTGAAACTGTATTGCAGGATCGCAAATATGGTCCTGGCTTCGGCACAACTCCTTGAGCTCCTGCAATGTCTTGTCACTGTTCTGGCGGCATATTGCCTCGAGATTGGGACGACACTGCAAAAGCAGCGTTTAGGGTTTAGGGTTTGGTTAATAGTGGGGATAATTAGGGTCACTATATGGGTTATAGGAGTTATTAACCTACTTACTAAGTCCCCTTGACCCTCCAAGTAGGAGCCAACTAGCCATTGCCTTTTCTCCCTTGGGTTAGTTTTATATAGGGTTATTAGGTGGTCCCCCCTTAATCAAGCCTATACTAGGAACCCTATAAAACCGCCTATATAGCCCCCCTTAAGGAGTTTAGGCTTTAAGGTTTGGTGTTTAGGGCTTAGGGTTTAGGGTTTAGGGTATAGCTCATCTGGAGCCTTGGCATCCTAAAGCTCTTCACCCGGGCGGACACGGTTGTTTGGGGTTCAGGGTTGAAGGTTATGGGGTTTGGGGTTTACGGTTGAGGGTTTAGGGTTGAGGGTTTTTTTGTTACCATTACTTAGTGTTTGGGGGCGGATCTTGGGTTTAGACATTTTGAAATTTTGAACTTTTGAAATTTAAGACTTCAGGAAATTTGGGAACGCGAAGTAATGGTAAGTTGATATGCGCTTGAGGGTTTTGGGTTTGGGGTTAGGCTTTATGCTTGAGGGCTTATGCGCTTCAGAGCTTGGGCATCAGGGCTCCTATGGTTATGGTTAGGGTGGTTGACGCTTGAGGGCCTACATGGTTTAGGCTTGTTGAGGTTAGGGGGTGAGGGGTGGATTAGGGTTGAGGGTCAGACCCCTAATTTAGGGCGTGTGTATACAAGGTGAAGGATGCCGAGGGGCGAAGCGCTTTGGGGTTTAGCGGCTTAGGGGTTTAGGATTGAAGGCTTAGGGGTAAGGGCTTAGGGGCTTACATAGGAGGCCCCAGACAGCTTCATGATAACCTCCTAGAGTAGAAGGTTTTGGGGTGTAGTATCCCTAAACCCTAAACCCTAAACCCAAAACCCTAACCTCCAAAAGCTCCTAATAATGTATTCTTGTTGCGGCCTTGGTGCTAACAAAGCCTCTGCTTGAAGCTTGTTCTTGCGGCTGCAGACCCGGTCGCTTCTCTTAGGATATGACACAACCCAGGTGGAGGTTGCAGAGGTGAATCGAAACTCTTCCCAAACCATACCCATGGGATTCTGAGCCATGGCTTCTGAGAGACTGGGGGATGGGCCACAGGAGCTATTGCTTGGCACACACTGCTGCGCTGCAGATGAAGGTCACAAGGATTTGCCTCTTCATTGTTATCGTTTGTTATTGTCTCCCCTATCGTTTTACAGCGTTTCCAAGATCAGCGCAAAAGTCATGTCCACCGAAGACATGGCCTACTGTCTGGAAATTTTGACTGTCGCTCATATAAGCACTGACAAACACTCAAACCCTCAATCATGAAACCCCGAAACCACCTCAAACCCAGAATCCTAAACCCCACAAACCCTCCATGAAAAAACGCACAAACCCCAAAATCCAGAAAAAAAGAAAAGTTAAAAACATAATCATGAAAGCCAAAAACGTGAGGAACAAACAGACAGAGGCCACAGCCCGAAAGAAATAAAAAAACTCAATCATACAACTTTCTCAAGCAGAACCCTAAGGACTGAAGCCTGAAAACCCGAAACCCTGAACCATAGAACCTGGCAAACCCTCAACCCTAACACACTAAACCCCAACACCCGCAATATGAACCCTAAAATCCAAAACCCAAAAGCATCAGTCATAACATCTCATAAAACCCGAAACCCTGAAACCGCCAATTGCAATACCTCATAAAACCCTAAACCATACACCCAACAAAACAAAAACAAGACAAAACTCAATCAGAAACCATATAAGCCCTAAAGCCCCACGCCCAAAAACCCAAACCCCCGAAACTCTCACTCATAAAGCCTTGTACACCCTCAAAACACAAAACCGCTAAGTTCCTCAATCACACAGCCTCATAAACCCCAACACCTTAAAACCCAAGATCGCAACACCCTCAGTCAAAAGACATGCTCAACCTTAAAGCCCGAATTAGTTAAACCCTCAACCCCCAAACCAACAGTCAAAACACCTTGTTCACCGAAAAATCCTGAACCCTAAAACCCTCAACCATAAAAAAATGAAGAAATCTACAATAATGCACTGAGCCCTGAACCCGAAAATCCTGAACAGGAAAACCTTCAGTCAAAACATCTTTCTGCGTTAAAACCGTAACCCCAAAACCCTTTATCACAAAACCTTAACAACCCAAAAAGCCAAAATCGTATAACCATAAGCCCCAAACCCCAAAACCCTTGATCCTAGTACCTCTTTTCAACCCTACAGCCCTATTGCCTCAAGCCATAAATCCCAAAACCATCCTTCGTAACACCTTTTCAGCCCCGAATCTCTGGGCCCTAAAACCCCAAACCCTGCCCAACCCCAAAACCTCCATCATCAAACCTTATACGAGTTTAGGGTTTAAAGATTAGCGTTTAAGAAACAAAACCTCAATCACAAAACCTTGTAAGCCCCTAACCCTAAAACACCTAAAACCCCAAACCGAAAATCCCTCAATCATAATACAAATCCTTAAACCTGAACCCTACATCATCAACCCCCAAACCCCAGTCAAACAAACGTTTGAAAAACCCCTAAAACTCTGAACCCCAAGACCCAAAAACTCAAAATTACAAAGCCCTTCAACCCTCAAAGCCGACAACCCTAAACCCCAAAACCCTCACTCATAAAACCTGATGCTCAAACCTGCACGCAGCGGAGGCTTTTTCCAAGGTCAAGGCTTTTTGCAAGGTTTAGCTCACGCGTTTTGGGTTAAGGGCCTCCAGGATTTCGGGTTTGAGGGTTTAGGGCTTAGGGTTTGTGTCGCTTTGCCATTAATAAGAAAAAACGCCAAACCACAACTTTTACGCAGCGGAGGAACCCTAAACCCCAAACCCTGAAAACCGCACAGCCGTCGGTCATAAAATCTTAGACAGTATACACCTTAAAATCCTAAACCCGAAACTTCTGCAACACCCTCAACCCTCAACCCTGACACCCTAAGCCCCCAAACCCGAAAACCTTCACTCATAAAGCCACATAAACCCGTAAACCCTACAAGCCTAGAACCCCAAACCCCGAAACCCACACTCATACAATGTCATACAACCAACTAGGACCCCAAACCCAAACCATCAGCCCCAAAATACCCAAATCCTCAATCATAAAAACCTAGTAAAGCCTTAACCCTACACCCTAAAGCCCGAAACCCTAAACCCCACTCAATCACAAAACCTTACAAACCCTAAAAACAAAATGTGAAGACTCTAAACCCTGAACTGTGAAACCTTATAGCTCCTAGGCCTTACACTCTACAACCGTACAAACCCTGAATCCCACCAGCAGTCAGTATAGAACATCATAAACCCAAACTCTGGACCAAGAAACCCTCAATCATAAAACCTCATAAACCCGAAAACACTAATCCCTCAACGCCCTGAACCCAAAAATATTTCATCAAACAACCATAAAAAAGAAAATCCTAAACCCTTAAACCTCTAAACATAGAACCCTCAATCGCAAAAACTTGTAAGCCCGAAAGCCTTCAACTCAAATCTCCTTGCCCACAAAAAAACCTCAATCACCCTAAAACCCTAAACCTTGAAACCCTCAACCCTAAAAACCTGACCCCCAAAACCCTCACTCATCAAACCTCATAAACCCTAAACCCTAAACCTCTGAACCCAAGTCCACCATGAAACCTTATGAACCACAGGCCCTCATCCCTACAACCTTGAAACCAAAAAAAAAAACATGCCTTCATAACACCTCATAGACCCGAAAATCCTAAAAACCCTCAACCCCAAAAAGCTCATTCAAAATACCTTGTAGACCAAAAAAATCCAAAGTCCTCACTCATAAAACCTTGCAAGCCCTGAAACCCAAAACCTCAATCACAAAACCCTATGAAGCCTAAAACCCTTCAAACCCTAAACCCTTCAAACCCTAAACCCTGAACCATTCAAACTCTAAATCCTAAAACCCTTCAAACCCTAACCTGTGCTTGGACCAAGGAGCGAGCTGGCCATCATCATGCCCTGGAAGGCCACACCTGGAGGGGTTGTATGACTTACTGGGGTTATATTGGGGTTGTATAGGGATAATGGCAAAGAAAATGGAAACCACTATGTTATGTAGGGTTATCTAGGGGCAATATAGGGGTTACATTGGGGTCCGTTGGGGATTTTGGGTTCGTGGTTTACAGGGTCCAGGGCTTAAGGTTTAGAGGGTTTGGGGGGCTAAGCGTCTTGGGTGTGGAGGGTCAAGAGGGTTTTTGGTTTGGGTCTAGAGGGCTTAGAGGGTTTAAGGGGTTTGGGGTTTAGGTGGTATATCGGGACTACGAAGGGGTATGTGGGAGAAGGGAAAAGAAATTGAAACTGCTGTGTTATGGTTGAGGGTTTAGGGCTTTAGGGTTTAGAGTCTAGGGTGTGGGGTTTGGAGTTTAGGGTTTAGAGGGCTTGCGGTTTAGATAAGGGTATGTGGGGGAATGGAGAAGAAAATGCAAAGTTCTATACTATGATTCAAGGTTAAAGGTTTTAGGGTCCAGGGTGTGGGGTTGAGGGTTTGGGTCTTGGGGTTTAGGGTTGTATAGGGACGATATAGGGGCATGTGGGTGTGGGGGAATGGAAAGACAATGGAAACTGCTGCATTATGGTTTAGGGTTTTGGGCGTTAGGGTTTGGGGTTTCAAAGGGTGTGGGGTGGGGGCTTTTGGGTTTGGAGTTTATGGTTTATAGGGTTTAGGGTTTTGGGTTTGGGGGTTGGGGCTTAGGAGGTTATGGAGCCTTTGGTTTAGGTGACGATATCGGGGAATGTATGGGAATGGAAAAGAATACAGAAACTGCTGCGTTATGGTTGAGGGTTTAGGGCTTTAGGGTCTAGTATTTGGGGTTTAGGGTTTTTTTACAACCCCTCGGACTTTTGATGTCTGCCGCAGCGGCAGGGTTTGGGGTTTGGGGTCTAGGGTTTAGAGGGTTTGGGGTTTTGTGTTTGGGGTTATATAGGGACTACACAGGGGCATGTGTGGGAATGGAAGGCTATTTTATGGTTCAGGGCTTAGGGCTTTGGGGTTTAGGGCTTTGGGGTTTAGGGGTTGGGGTTTGGGATTTGGGGTTTAGGGTTTGCGGTTTGGGGTTTAGGATCTTATAGGGACTAGGCAGGGGTACGTGGGGGAGAGGAAAATGAAAACTGCTGGGCTGTGGTTCAAGGTTTAGGGCTTTGGGGTTTAGGGTTTGGGATTGAAGGCTTGGGGTTTGGGGTTTACGGTTTGGGTTTTTTTGGGGTGGTGGTTCGGGGTTTAGGGTTTGGGGTTCAGGGTTTGAGGCTTTGGGTTTGGGGCTTGAGTTCATAGGGTTTAGAGGGGCTAGGATTTAGGGTTTAGAGGATTTAGGGTTTGGGGTGTAGAGGGTCTAGAGTTTTGGGTTATAAAGGAGGGGGTGTGTGAGGGAATGGAAAAGAAAATGGAAATTGCTATGTCATGGCTCAGGGTTTATGGTTTGGAGTTTAGCTAACTAAGGTTCCACAATGGCTCATAGAGATTAAGCGTTGCATTAAGAACTGTCAAAACTTGCGCCCCTTTTCAGGAGCCCTTTACGTTGAGGTCGCATTTTAATTGGGATCCACAAAAAGGAATAGATTTCCATTTTGGGGGGGGGCATATTATACCCCGCAGTAGTGGAAACTAGAATTTTGACAGCCCCTCACCTACGTTCTGTCTGCCATCAAGGGCCCACCACTGCAACACCACGACCTGCAGGCAATTCAGGGTCACACAGGCCATCCTGCGAATTAACCGCTTCTGTTAGGCCAGGCACTTCTTTGTAAAGGATCCTTATCTGAACGCTGCACGAAAACTGAGGATGCATGTCTAGAGAGACACCATGCAGTTCGAATGCAGACTACCAGGCAGACCCTCACGCATCTGTGTGCTTTCCCACATCCCACATGCGCCTGCGTGTACTCCAAAGACATAGCCACACCAATGGAAGCCACGGCTGCACCAGCGTATTGAAGCCTGCAAAAACCAAGCCTGCACTGACAAGCCTTTTGGTATCTGCGACCTTTGAACAATGCCGTGCTGTAGTTATGAAGGATACCCCAGAGGATCTTCTACTTGAATGGACACTGATAGAAAATACAAACTTCAACCGTCAAATGGTCTGATATGCTCTACACATGCACGATGCTGACAAAGGACATTCGCTTTTTGAGAATGAGCATGGGTGAAATTGCAGTGCAATATCCAAATCATCAACGTGAAAATAATACGATGTTCGCACCGCCACCTCAATCAGGATTCTGAGGACTGGGACAGGTACTAGGCTGCCAGTGGGCGGCTTTGCAAGAAAGGTGTGGGTTCTGATTTGAATTTAGGGCGTACAAAGCGTGAAATGCCTCGGCTAGGTCTCCAGCTAAAGCGTCTCCAGTCCTAGAGCTCAATGTTCTATCTGCAGCAATAATCTGAGCAGATGCAAAAAAGCAGACATATCTAGCAAGAACTCTCCTAATAATGCTTCATACAAGCAACCAGAACAAACCCTGCAGGGAGCTGAGGGCAATCGACAGTGGGCTCACCATTCCTCGGGTCAGGAATAGAAACCGATTCTAGGCTTCCCCTGTAAGGGTCCATATCTCAATTTCTGAGCGGACGCAGTATTATGCAAGGAATTTATGCTGGCGAGCCCAAGATCTCCAAGTACTTGTCTAAAAAGGTAGGACACCTGCATTCCCTCGAGCAGCCCGCCTTTAAACGCACAGTGGTTGTCGAGGGCACTTTTTGGGGGTCCATGTTGGTTTTGGGGGAGCTTAATTCCAAAAAAAGTCTAGGATCCCAGCGTCACCACCAACCATGTTTGCCACGGTTCAAGTCTCTTGGCCATACCTTTGTTGAGCAGGAAAAGAACATGCCTCCGCGGAATGGTCCCCCCCCACCCCCACACACACCCTAACGTTAAACGTGTCTGCCAACACAACTGGACGACTATCAGGATAATTAGATATTGTCTTGGGGGTGATGGGATGTTTCTACAAGGGTCGTAAAAAATAGTAAAATAAAATAAAACTCTAAAGTGACTAACGCTCATGGGAATGAACAAATGGTTGAATCATGAAAAACCAGCTACCGCCCGTCGCCGGCAGCACAACTGCCTGTGCCAGCAAGTGCGTCACCGCCGGTACAGTGACTCCTTGGATGACTGCCCCCAGATCCCTGAGTGAAGAAGTTGAAGCTGTCTACCCAGACTTGGTAGGACATGATGCAAGAGGGGTGCCAACACTTCCAAACATGCGCCTGCCTTCGAGCTATACAAAGATGTGATTTTTTTTGTGATCCACACACTGTTCACAATGCAGGAAGTCTGTGAAACCCATCTGACCCAAAGCCACCGAGGCTCCCGGTGCCAGCCATTCCCAGCCCTCGGGCACCTGGTTGTTCATCAGGTCCGACAGTGGAGACATTCCGAAGATGCCGCTGACCGCCCCAAACATGCCTTAAGCCCGGAAACAAACTGAAAATTGCGGCTAACAATGTATACACATTCAAAGCAGAAGCCCACGTGAGCCTGGGGCTCAGGAAGTCAAAGTGTGAGATTTCTTATGTGTAGGCTCTCCTCATCCAGGGCTAAGGTCATAGTGTAGAGTTTGAAATCGAGTGCTTTGGGCTCAACGAGGCAAGCTACAAGTAAGACGTGGCCTTGAGAATATGTCGGCTCCACGGAGGCTTGGTTGGTGGGTAACAGATTTGGAAAGGAAGGCGCACTGTAGTTCCTACATAGTCGTGGCATAAGGGAGCGATTTACACTGATATGTGATTTCCGCGGTGTTTAGGGTTTAGAGTATAAGCGGACTGGCCGACAATTACCAAGCTGCAAATTGATGCGTCCATTATCTACTAGATGATCCCTGTGATGAAATAGTATCTTCCACCTTCCATTATCCTCTATATGTCCACGTATTTTTTTTGTATACAACCCTTGTTTGAATATCATGTTTCATTTGATTTCCCATTGCAGTACCAGGCTGCAAACTGATGCGATCGTGTTCTTCCAGCGCAGGCACCTGCTTAAGTGTTTGCATCCAAGCGGCTTCAGGGTGCAGGCTTTGGGATCAGGCCTCCCTGAAGTGCAAAACTTCTCAGGAAATAGTCACGAATCCAGCGCAAAGCAATCTAGGAAAGCCCACTCAATCACAACAGATGCATTTGGCCACTAGTACTACTTCGACGACCCGCCTATGTCGGGCATCCAGCTTGATATGTTTCAGGGTGGTCATCTTCGGCACATCTGAGGCTGCAGGTTCTGCAGGCACCGGCGAGCTTTCCATGCCAGCCGACGTTTCGAAGCCCATGGTCGGTTGACTGTCCTTGCTACCGTTGCTGTTCGTGCTGATTATCGCTGTTCTGCGAGTGGTCAAGCACGATGACCATCAAAATTGATAAGGCAACGTTTCTTTTCTGCGAAACCACAAAATGGCAGTCGCTGTAACAAATTTCAAAATGATGCATGGGCTTCTGACTATCATGTGCGAAGAGCCTTGAGCATGTGGCATGCTGCATGGTCAGGTGCACCCGATAAATCGTATCAGGAATCCGGGGCTTGGCACTTTGATAGATGACAGCACACAGGAATGTGTTTGACCTTGACCTGAAGGGGTGAGGGATCAAAAAACTTTATAAGAATCCAAAACTAAAATGCGCCCAGCACAAAAAAAATCTAAGCATCAAACAGGTTGCATTAAATTTAGTATGCAAGGACAAAAAGGCAAGAATCAAAAAAACAAACTCTATTTCCTTGAAGTCTACGTAATAACAACACTAATAGTAGTAGTAGTAGTAGTAGTAGTTGTTGTTGTTGTTGTAGCAGCAGTAGTAGTAGTAGCAGTAGTAGCAGTAGCAGTAGTAGCAGTAGCAGTAGTAGCAGTAGAGGTAGTAGCAGTAGCAGTAGTAAATATTATAGCAACGATAATGGTAGGAATGATAGTGGTTAATGTAGAGTATTGGAAAATAGAAATTAAAAATGGAAAAATTACGAAACGATGAGAAATTACGGATAAAAATTAGAAACGATGAAACAAGATGGAAACAATGAAATCACATGAATAATGAAAATTGATGATTTCATCATGAAAAGAATGAAAAATCAAAAATGACGCGAAAAATTGAAGAAACATGATGAAAATGATGAGCAATCATGACAAATCATGCAACATGATACGTGCGGATAAATGGTGAAAACTGATGAAACATGATAAAGAATGATGAAAAATCGTAAACTAAATCATGAAAATCATGAAATGTCAACAAATATGTTGACCTTAAAATCCAGAATTTTGTTTTTGTTTTTGTTTAATCCTTATTTGTTGCTTTGATCCTTATTTGATGTTTTTTGATCCGTAATTGTTTTTTAACCCCTCTCCCCTCAGACAGCTTGTCTGAGCCACATCTAACCTACCGTCCGGCCAATGCAGGTGCTCAAAGCCAAATTTGGGTTCAGGGTTTAGGGTTTAGGGTCTAGGGTTTAGGGATAGAAAAGAAAATGGAAAATGAAATGGAAACTGGGATTAGAGGGTTGTGCTCTCGGAGTGCTCCCTAGCAACCTGCTTTCAACGGTAGGTTCCGGAAGAAGCGCTCCTGTCCAGCGCGGCATGCAGTGGGGGCGGGGGACCCATTATCCCTATATAACCCAATATACTATATGAGCCATAGTCTAAACTCCTAGTATCCCCCTTAATAACCCCTATAGTAGTCCCCTATATAATCCCTTATATAATCCCCTTTAAGGAGTTTAGAATATAGCTCATATAGTAGCTTCCATTTCCTTTTCCATTATCCCTACATAACTCCATTTTCTTTTCCATTTGATTCTCCATTACTGGAGGTAATATCCCTATAGGCCCTTTAAATCATTATTGGGGTAACTGTCACAGCAGCTCTTGCTTTGTTGCGAGCGGCTCCAGCAGCAGGGGACACTGCTCGTAAACAAGTTAGGGTTTATAGTCCCCCTTCAGTAGATAGAATACATGGGGTAGATGGGGATCTTATCATAATATACCCAAGCCATAATCTACTTAAGGGGAACTACAGTATAGGTTGAACATTGGGATGAGGGTTGCTCAATAAAGCCTCAACATGAGTTGCCTAGCCCTCCAACATGTTCATAACATGAATCTTGGATGACCTTGGGACGTTGCCAGTACTATTCTTTTCTCGACTGGTATCACTACCCACACGGACGCCAAAGCTAACACCGCTCAGCCGATCGCAAGGTCCATGCCCTTGACGACATAGGCCAACCTTGCAACGAGATCGCTGATCCTCACTTCGACATGCGGAGGCCAGGGCTACACATAGCTCATTCTACTCACCCCTTGGACATGAGTAACGTACACAGGTGTCACAACCAAAATGAACACGCAGGCTTGCTGCTTCGGGGTTGGGGGGAGGGGTTGAGTCCGGGGGTCTGAGGTTAAGACCGGCGGCTTTGTGAGAGACCATGTTGGGGTACACTGGCGGAACCCTATACTGTATCCGTACTAATAGAACCCATACTTGCTGTAGACCACTTCCGAAGCTTGCTTTGATCACTCCAGCTTTGCCTGCGCAGCTGACAAGGAAATGCGCATAACAGACACCTCGGGAAGAGATTGTCCAGGAACCTCAGGTCAACGTTAGCTTACCTACCTCTCCCAAGAGCTGGACTGGAATCTCAAAACAATGACACCCTTCCAAAAGTAGCCAAGCCCCAAGCGCCAAAGCCGTCAAACCGGCTGGTAACCCAAGATTGGGGACCCCTGCTTCACTGGTTTCAGGAACTCCGCAAATACTTCTCAAGCCTAATTCTACCCTAAACACTTCATCTTACTCTTCCCCGGATCAACAACGTTCAAGCTGAGGAACGCAGCACCGCTGACCAGGAAGGCACCCACCATGGCCAGCGCAAAGCACCTACACAGCAAGAAGACTGATGGACAATATGATCTGCAGTGATAGTGGCAGGTAGGAAGAAGATGACGATGGTACACGGCTCAAATACAGGGTGAGTCATGCGTAGGAACAATAGATGTACCCAAATCGCTTATCGCAGCTCGTTCCGGCCCCAAAGCATATCCAAACAGACCCGTGCGGATGCAAAACCCGTTCGTATCAACATGTGTTTGCATGGGCTGAGGGATTCCTGAATAGCAGTCACGCTGTAATTCATTTCCCCATGAACCTGAACGAAGCTCAGAAATCAAACCAGGGAGCGCCTCCCAGAACAGAGATCCTCAGCTAACCTCAAACCTCTTTTTAAAAAAGGCCCCGTTTGGGAAGATGTTTGAACTTGAGATCTTCTACCGAGTACTGGGTCTGGAGCCGTAGCATTTTCGGATTTTGGATTTGAAGCCCTAAGCTTCACAGCCTCTCAAGCCCAAACCCCAAACACGTTGTCAACCCATGACAGTGAAAGCGCTGAGAGCTGAAATCTCTCAGGTATGGAACAGGGACTGTGTTCCTCGGGCAAGGATTTACGCAAACCCCCTCCTCCCTCCAAATGAAGTCACGCTGCAAAACCACCACCGGGTATGTAAGGTAAACTGAAGCTCCCGAAGACGGCCCGGATATACCCAAAGCAGGCCTTGATCACTGAACCTATGGCCCTGCAAAGTCAGATGTCCCTAAGCTTCAAAGAGAAGTAGACCCTGTCCTCAGCCGGACGTATTAGGGGATGGACAATACTTTGTTTCAAGGCTCGGGTCTGGTGTTTGGACTACATGAAGAAGCTTGAGGACTCCATCCGGCTGATGATTCAGCTCTGTGCATATACCATAATATACTATTCTTATGTAATAGTTTCCACTTTCTTTTCCATTCTCCCATATAACCCCTATAAAACCTCTATTATAGGTATTCCGGTATTCCCTATGCACCAGGAAGTTCTCCTCCCAGGGAGTGGAGTTAAGATTGAACCCTGAGCTTGAGCGGCCTGAAGCCCTGTCGCTGCCAGCTGTAGATCTCTGCTACAGGGTCCTGTCGCAAGCACGCGCGTTGCGGTCGAAAGGTTCCGGCTAGCCGACCAGGGGACTTCCCTTTGCAGTGATGCTTCTTTGGGGTTCCTTCCCACCTACAAGCAACTTCTGACATGGCTCGCAGGTCCCTTCACTTCACCTAGCTGCTGAGCAGAAACAACAATGCAAGAACTTGCAGAACCCCAAGATCTTCAGCACTGAAGTTTGCAGACTGGCCCCTCTCCGTTCATACGCTGGCCTCCAACCAGTGAAAGAAGATCGGATGCGGGCTGTCCATCTGAGGCAGGGAAAGGTGATACACACATGAAATAGAAGCCTCACTTCGTGAGAGTCATGTTTTAGAGCGAGTGCCATGTATATCCTGGAACTACACGAGGTTTACACTCGATGAGAGTCTGTGCCAGGCAGAGATCAAGCTTCAGGACTCTGGGTCAATCTGCAGCTCTTTCAGTTGATCAAAGTGCGTCATAAAATTCATGAAGCACTGTAAGCATTCGCAGAATGAACAGCTTCTTGTGGTGTCAGTTCCCAGCTCAGCTCCCCCAGAAACTTAGGCAAAATGAGCTTGGCCCATTCTCGAAGCACGCATGGAACTTGCATGAATTATCCAAGGGTGATACGCGAATGAACAAGAAATCTTGAAGAAGATCAACACCAGGTTCTACTTGCCAAGAAAAACCTAGGCTGGGCTTGAAGCTACACTTGCAAGTCCAACCCTGACGCTGGCCCGAACACCATGATAGCTAAAATGTATCAAGGTCATACATGTACATATATCATTCTTCTGGACCTGAAGCTTTTCTGCATTAATCCCCTGTCTTTCTCTGTAAGATCGTACGTGGCGGCTAGCATATTCGTGCTTATCACGTTGCTAACTTCTCCAAAATACTCTCCGGACCCAGAACCCCAACAAGCCCTTGAGCTGTGCCAAGTGCCTTGAACTTACTTGCAGCTTGGAGGACTGCCAGCCTGGCACTCAAAGGTTGCTCAAAGTGTGGCACCCTTTGCAACTGCGTGGATTAACAGGGGACGTCAATGTCAAGAATTTGTTGGTGATTGACTATTTGAGGTGAGGCCGCCGGAGGTATTTTTGTCAGGTCAATTCCAGCCGCCGCCTAGGCGGTGGCCTCCACCCCCGGAGGAACATGCCACGCTTCAGCTGGATGTCATAAGGAAAGGCTGCATGGGTGCTGTAAGGTTTGTTGCACGCGGCTTTCTCAGAGCCTTGTATAGGACATTTACTGCGCTTACCTTAGTTGCGGGATTCTGAAACGTGAATGGGACCATACATGTGTGCGGGGGGCGGACGTGAGGTACGGGGACAGGTTGGGGCCGGGGGAAACGGGGCAAGACGCGAAGATTGCATTGAGGTTAACCCCAAAAGCCCAGAAGGCCTGTAGAAGGGGACCTCTGTGTTCTCCATCAGCCTCAGGCCACCTCAGAGCTGGCAAAAGCGTTGAGGATGAGAATGACGGAGAGGGAATGTTATAAATATGCAATATTAGCAAATCGCAATGTAAAGAAGCAGCATCATAAGGACAACAACGAAAAGGAAATCTGATAATCATAAAAAGCATACGGCCCTGAGCTTCTACTCAATATATTCCTGGAGCTTCATGACCAATCAACACCTGACTCGCTCCAAGCCCGGAAGCAGTGAGCCTGAACCCTGAATGCCGAGAACCCCTAAATCCCAAGCCCCCTGGCCCAACGAAACGTAAAGGACACCCCGCCCAATGCATTTCTGATTTGGTACCACTTCCCGTCAAAGTCCAGTCAACTTCTGGGATCCTGTTCAAACACGTCCATTTCCTGGGAACACGACTCTTGGCTCTTCGGCTCCCTGCATCGCCGCAGGTGAAATTGCTGCCATCCTGCAAGGCATCTTATCTGCGCAGGCTTGGCATGTGGGCTCGGAGAGCTTTGGCGGAGTAGCGCAGGAAGCGGAAGAGCTGGTGATTGTGGCTATAGAGTTGAAGATTAAGACAGTGCGCAGGAGCTTGAGCAAAGAACAACATCGAGGGCTGCGTGAGTTGAAACTTGGGCTGCGAATAGAAAAAAACTTGGCTTCCTTCTGCGCGCATCAAACTCCCGTTATTGCAATTGCAGCCCAGCCCTTGCTGCCTCGTATTGCAGAAGTCAAAGCAGGAATAAATCACGCTGCCCATGCTTTCTGATGGCGTCCTCTGCACAGCAGTTCTTCCTTGGCAGTGATTGCACATGCTGAAAAGGCAAGGTTATAGGCTGAAGTCTCAACCCGAGACCAGCAACCACAGACCAAGATGAAGGTCAGCCATGTTTGGGATTCAAGAGCCTACCAGCACAGCCAGTGTTGCGCTCGGGCTGAAGACATCCTGGTGTTTGTGCCCCCAATTCAGACGTAGAAGGAAATCATGATGTGTATGCCCCCCAGTTTGAAGGCCTGGTGCGCAAATTGTAAGCCATGTAGGAGAAACTTGGTCCCACAACAGTCTGGATTCGGATGTAAAGACTCGAAGAGCTTCTGGCCGTATGAGCAGGCATTCCACCAAATTCCGGTGCTGTCGAAAGTGGCAAAGCAAAGAGTCATGTGTAGCGTACAGTGATTGCTGGCGTGTGCTTCACACGCACTGCACACGGAATACACGCGCGAATTTGAGGGTATCTCAAATAGTTTGCACGTTCGCAAGCCTCCCCTTTACTGAGGGGGCTACCGTGACTTTGAGAACCTATCATTCCATTTTGCAAAATCCAGTCGTCACAGCCAGCAAAACTTTCCCTTGAGGGCCCACATTGCTGAAAGCCCAGGTCCACCATGCTCAGAATGACGAATCCCGATGGCTGCAGGAAAATTCCAAACCAGCAAAACCCTAGACCAACCTAAACTCCAAAGCCCCAAACCCTTGACTTTTCAAAGCTCTAAAGCACGTCAATCAGCAGCCCAGCGTCCCGACAGCCCAGAAATCATGGCCGCAGGGCTCTCCTCATGAGGTGTGTTGGCACTTGGGGGCTGAGGCTTTCGAGGCTTTTGCGAAGTGTGGTGAGATCACAACTTCACTGCGAGGGTCCAGCCTTGGGGCTGCTGAAGTTGCATGTCCTCTCTGCATCCCGCATCCCTCTAAGACCATTGACGTTTTGTTTTGAGACCTGGTAACTTATCATCTTTTCATCTATGGACCCTCCACCACTACAAGTGAGTGGAAAACTTCTGCTATGCGAGGGTCCATGTCGCAGTGCAACTAGGGCACCGGGTAGCAGGTCCATAATGTTAAGGTGGTGCAAAAAACTCTCGGCCATCCATGCCCCTCTAGACTGGGCTGGCCACGGCACAGCTTGTTTTTGATCGGTGCCACGCAGTACCTGTCAGTGTGCTGGGTGTGAGGAGCTCAGTAACCCGAAATTCAGAAATCTGCATGATCAGGCGTACAGACCTCAAAAGAATGAAGTGTGAACCGAAGGCTTGGGAAAATCCGAATTTCTCCGAAGGCTCTAGATTCTCAGGCTTAGAAACTGTCCAGGCTGTGCTTTGCAATGGGGCCAGGTGCTGACACCAACTGAGCAGCTTGCACATCTGCCATTTTGAAGCTGAAGGACCTCGACGCAGTCGAGTTTCAGGTGTTGAGGTCTGGGCTGTGCGGCAGGATTTGCGGGGTACATTCAGGATGCACAGCAGCAGCCACAAAAACATAAACTGACATGTGACAGTGGCAGTAGCAGGCTATCGCATACCAGGCAATCCTGAATCAAGACTCCACCATCCAAACGTCTGCAGACGTCCAAGCCATAAAGCACCAAAGCCAAGCGCATACATCCATCCCTCAACCTTGATCACTCTGCATGAGCTCAGCATGCTGAGATTTCAGCTTGTTGACATCCAGCACCGTGTCATGATGGAAGTACACCTGAGAAGCATGCAAATGCCGTACGGCAAAGGCTCTATCAGGGACTTATGTGTTCGGGAAGTGGGATGAATAATGTCACTAGTGCATCTCTACTGTTCATGTTGTTAGTTGTTTGGATCAGCCTCGAGCTGGTCCCCGGGTCTAAACCGGCAATAGCTTGCTGATGGAAAGCTTTTAAACTTTGGGTCACCAGAACGCACATCACACTCTGAAGGGCTACCCGGCTACAAATTCTACATGATGTGGTGACCAGATCACATCAGACAGGAGCAGCACTGGCATGATTGCACGGCAAGTGCTTCTTACACATCTCTCTTGCCATGAAGGCTAGTCAACTAGTGTGTGAGGAAAACTCAAAATGTCTGAACCCTCAACAGGCAACAGCCGAACCCCTAAACCCTAGACCCTAATTGTACACGCATTAGAGTACTGTCGCTTACACCGTTAACTCAAACACATACACAAACGCGGTCTCTAAAGATCCTTTGCAGGATCTCATTGACAGCCTATCGAGGCTTCCTGAAACAGATCCCAAATAAACTCCGATACTACACCAATGAACCATGGATATACACTTCTTAAGAATAGACGACATGGAAGATATGGTTCGAAAGAACAAGGAAAGAAAGCCCTCAATCTACCCTGAAGTCCAAGCAAACGAACCTGTATACCCGAGATCCCTCAGCCCTATACCGCATAACCCTGCCCATACCCAAAAGCTCCCAACCCTACATCACGTCAACGTGGAAAAACTCAATCCTATGAACCCTGGCACCTTGCCCGCATCCCCAAAGCGGCCGCCACTAGTTGGCATTACCTCAGAGGAGGTCTGAGGGTTTTGGATTTAGGGTCTAGGGCTCAAAGTTCAGGAAAAGGGTTGTGGGGTCATGGCGTAAAGTTTAGGGTGCAGGATGTACTGTCTAGGGTTCAGGACTCGCAACTCAGGGCTCACGGCTCTTCCTGAGCAGGCCTTATGGCTTAGGGTGCAGGGTTTAGCCTTTAGGTTTGATAGTTTCAGGTTTACCATAGGGTTGAAGCCGGTGGCTTATCGCAAGACCCAAGAGTGTCCGGACCTTCTGACGCACTTGCTTTGCAACCTCTACAGGTACACATGTATGTTCAGAACATACAGCAGGATATAAAGCTATGCTCTTCTCGTGCTTGATCTAGCCGCTACCTAGACCGTCACCTAGGCTGTCTCGAAACATAAAATCGGGCACCAAAAAAGAGGAGTGAGGCCACATAGCGGAAATCAAATGAGGACTTTAGGATTTCAGAAAATTTGGGGGTAAGGAGTAGGTCTTGCGGCCATGGGGTGCATCGGCGTCGGCTGACTTTGACTGAGCATTTCCGATTTTGCAGTTTGGGCGAGGGGTTGAGGCAGAGAGATTTGGATGTGAGCAAATTAGTGACTCAAGGGTGTCATGTTTTTGACGTTTATGGATTTGGGCAATTGAGAACTCAGGTCATAGGAGGACTGAGGACTGCGGAAAAGTGCAAGGCCTCAGCCCCCTCCAATCTCAGACCCTGTGTACCACATGCAAGAAGCTTTACCTTTGCACGCCATGGACTTCCTCGCACGATACGTGCCCAGGTACCAGTCAGGTACCCAAACATCCTGGACTTTCAGCCATGAAAACCCGATGGTCTGCCAAAAAGGTTGAGGTCGACACCTCTCCATTGGGCAGCCGAGTTGAGGATGGATCCACCTGCTGCAATGCTAGACTCTCGAGAGTTAGGAGTTCCGGGAGGGTATGGGCACCAAAATACAATCATCCTCAATCTGAGGACCGCTCAAATGGTACCCCTACGTTGGGAAAACCCCATATTGGATGCTGAGAAACATAATTTATTTAAACTTCACGGACTACCCTCATGCAACCCAGCACTACCTGGCGAGATATAGAAGGTGATCTAAACACAATACCTCCCAAAGACACACAGCCCAAACCCTAAACGACCATCTGCCATCTCAATTCTTCTTTAGGAATCCACTCCAACAACTGTCGCATCTGCACTATGTAAGCACAAACAACCCAAAGCCTCATCCTCAAAGCTCCCAAAGCTCTGCCCCCCAAAATCACCTAACACCCCCAACCACTAACTCCAACTGAAGCCCTTACCTCTGCCCTATAATCCTTATAACTCAAAGCCTAAATAATATAGTAGTTTCCATTTTATTTTCCATTATCCCCTAAAAACTCTCAGCTCAACAACCCTCAACCCTGAGAAGCCTCCGTGTAGGGCACCATGAGCTGGGCCGAGTAGCTCGGTTCCATGGTGCTGTAGAAGGTGAAGTCTCCCATGCCCTTGGGAATCTAAGGGTTTGGGGGTGTGAGGAGACTTGGGACACTTGAAAATTGTTAAGGCCAGAGGTTGGGGTCGAAGAATTTAAGGTTCTGAGATCCAGGGGTTGCGGCGCAGCAACTGACGAACGTAGAGCTTCTCAAGTTGCAGCGCTCAACAGAGCATGAATTCAGATTCGGGGGTTCAAGAACATGCAAATTCAGGCCTTGGGATTCAGGCTGAATCAAGGCTTGAAGCCTGAACGGTAGGAACCGCAGAAAGCTGCAGTGCAGGTCGCTCTGGAATCCTAAACATTCACTCCTTCCTTGCGTGCTGATAACCGGAGAAAAGGAAGCACAAAACCTGTAGGACCGAAGACATTGGAAATGGAGTCTACGAAGCTTATGCCGCCGTTTTTTGCGTGGTTTCTCAACCACGTCTTTTGGGCCATCCATATCTCGGGTTTCGCAGAGCTCAAGAGTACTTTGCGGGTAAGAGTGTCCTTAAGCCCTGCGCACTTGGAAAAAAGGATTGGAGAATTTCATCCTGTACATGCTGTTCACACTACATCATGAGATTCCCTTAGGCTTTGAACCCTCACAACTTTGGGGTGCCCTCAACCTCACAGCATCTTTTACGAATGCCACCGAGACATCGCCCCTGGGTGGTGCCCAAGGCCCTGTACAGAACATCAGTCAGACAATAAGGTCATCTTGGTTACAACTATAGTCCCCCTTAAGTAGATAGAATATGGCTTTGGGAATATTATATTAAGATCCCCATATACCCTATATTCTATCTACTTAAGGGGGACTATAAACATTGGGTCTGTTCCAGAGCTGAGTCAGGTAAGACATGGAAGGACAAGTCCAGCACCCCAATATCAGTCATCAGCATCAAACCAAGGTTTTGTGACGAGACAAGATCTAGACTGCTTACTCACCTGCTTGCGTACAGCCCTTTGGGGAAAGTTTTGTGCTTTGAGGTTGCCTTCGGTGGTCTGACTGAATGCTCTTTGCACGTAAATTCCCGGTGAGACGCATTGAAAACGCGCCCAGAAGGAAGCGTTCTCAACCTGATGGTGAAACCTGGGGTGAAAGAGCGGAGTTTGCTCTAGTGATACACTTCGGCTCTGGCGGGCGAGCAAAGGACAAGATGGGAAAGGCTATTGCAAACATATATTTCTCCACCTGTTCCATACAATTATGCACCTTGACGTGCGTGCCCGCGAAGTCAACCCACCTGAGTCTGCTGCAAGCGTTTCCCCACAGGGGTACAAGCAGGGATCACAGTGATCACATCCTTGATGCTTTAATATGTTAGATGGGTCATCCACATGGGCGGGAAAGCCCCACTGGCTGATTTCAGTTCAACTCTGGCTTCGCATGCCCACCAAAGCTGTCGAGAACAAACTTGGAAACCAGCAACTCTTGTCATCAAGCTACACAATCTGCATTCAATGTGCACAAGAAATCTACATATTTTTGCTGGTTTCGAATGGTTTGCTACTTTGGGGTTTTAGCAGGTATCCATGTGTCACACGACCATCCGTTCAACAAAACACTGCTGCAGACGGCACAGCACTTGCTGAGGTGTGAACCCGTGTGACCAGGCGCGCTGGCATCAAAGACGTCGCCGTCTGAATTGCCTGGCAGTGCGTTTTGGGCTCTCTTCTCCCTTTTCAAGGCACAGGCGGTTGGCATGCGTGGTTTGAAGGACAGCATTTGCAGAAGATGCTTCTCCACTCCCCGATAAACAACACAAAATGCTGTCCGGCCCCCAGGCACAGCCACCTTTGTTACGAATACACCGCTCGCACATGCAGGCTCCAGGATTACAGCCACCAGGAGCCTCTGACGTCCCATACCTGGGAGGAAGTAGAACCCCCAATATGACACCCTATACAATTTTGGGGGCTTACCGGGATTCACTTTCTAGATCCTCCCGCTGTCTAACTTAGTCTGTGAGACCTCGAAGCCGATCTCCTCCGGGTCCACGCCCAGCGACTGAAGCTTGCTCTCCTTGGGTTTAGAGATGCCGTGGTCAGGGGTCCCTTTTAGAAAAGTAATTGTTAAGGTGACTAGAATGTATATTGGTATAAGTTATGCGTACAGACGGTTCGTTAGCCAGAGGGTTCTCAGGTTGTGTGTATTCCAAACTGCTTTCACAGCTACGGAGCAGGCTGTACCAAGGGACACTTGCCTTTCTTCTTAAGGACCCAAAACACCCACATAAAGCCCGTTCAGCAGCCCTCAGTCTAAGATTCCAAGGGTTGAAGAGAATGGGTAAAGAAGAACATGGCATTTAGATTGTGACCTTGGACTTTGAGATCTCGGGTTTTCGGCACGTCACTGGTTACGGCTAAGACAAGCACAAAATGCATACCACCGGTAGCACTCTTGTGCTCAACCAGGAAACCTCAAACCAGCCAACCAGGAAACCTCAAACCAGCAGCCCGCCGTTATTGTGATTTGCCTCAATGACGGAACCGTCCTCAAATACTACCCCATAAGAGAAGAAGGCAGCTGCACGCTTAAGATTCAGATTTTGAATGCCGCTGTAAGTACCGCGCTGCTGTAAAAACACCACTGCTGTCATAGACCGCAAGACAAGCTGCGTAGACGCGGATGGTGTCGTTGTACTGCTTGGTGGCCTGATGCACCTGCCCAAGGGTTTTCCCGCTTTGGTGGGAACAGGAGTTTTGGTTGTAGCCCAGGCGGAATGTGCTGGGAAGAAGATCCGGAGCTTCGCACTCAATCCCTCACCACAATCTGTAAAGGGCTCCGCCCTGCTCTCCATCCCTCGGCCCACAAAGAGACCCCCAGCGTTGGCCTGGTACTGGAGGTCCTTGATCTGGCGATTCTTCGCACCAAGGACTTGCTCCAACCTGACCAAAGCGCCGGGATCTAGCAACTAACGCTGGGCGCTGTCAAAGCCGAAACCACCGGGGTTGAACGGGTCCCAAGGTTTGGCCCCTTTTTGCAACTCGGCCGCTTCTTGGTGACGTTGGCCACGATGGTCGGATCCAGCCGCGCGTTCGTCAGCACCTCTGTCAGCTGCGCCTGCTTCCTGCCGAAGGGGGGGATAGGAGGAGTTTAGGGGATTCAGGTCAAAGGTCCCACGGCTTTGGGTCTTTGGAGTTTAGATCCTAGGACCTTATAGAAACTCTCATAGCACCAGGCTGCACTCCTTCCAGATTGTTCATTTTGGATGATCTGAACTCTAGACAATTATCCTGGAGTTCAGGGTTGGGATCTTCTTGGGCTTCGTGTATGGAGGCTTTGGTTCTACCTTCGGAACGGACTACAGCATTGACTGCAAGATGAAAAGACTCAAATTGAAAGGACCGTCTGGACTCTTTGGGCTCAACCGTATGAGCAACTCTGCCTCTCCCTTTCGCAGCAAGAAAATCTTTGTGTTAACTAGCCTCTAGACGAGGTGGCGTACAAACTAGACAGATTAGGCTAAAGAGTTTCTCAATCGTCGTTGTACTTCAGTGGTGTGGGGTTGAGTCTGGGATTCCCGATTATGTTCCCATCTTGGGTTCCGTGATTGAAACTAGACGATGAACGCAAAGCTGGGGAGACATACCCACACTGCCAGTATACAAAACACCCTGCAAAATTGCAGGTCTGCAATGTAATTGCATAGATACATATGTATCCGAAGCCCGTACAACCTGGCAATGTCGTGGGCGATCACTTCCAGCAACGGCGTAACTTGGCCAAGTCACTCATCGAACTGCTGCGAAAGAGTATCCAGCTTCTTCTCCAGCACAACATTCTTACCCAACTCGGCCTCTGCAGATGAAGCACTTAACATATGGCCCCTTTTCAGCCCTGGTCAAGGCTCTAACCCACATGGAGGCTTTTTGGAAATGGCAATATCTCAGGGACCTTAGGGATATAGAGGTTACGAGAGCATTTGGTAGATTAATGAATCATAAGGGACTCTGCTTCGCAACTCCTGCGTTGTGTTTGGGCATCTCAAAGCAATCCTACACTGAGAGTTCCACGCGCCTGTTTCAAGTGTCCACAGGGGACTTCTTAGAATAATGTGTCATTCTTTCGGGGTTATCAATGCAGCACATGACTGTCCTGCACTTTGCAAAAACTTCTGCAATGCGAAGTGGCAAGAGAACTATAAGAGGCTTAAAGGACATAATCTGATTGTGCTCTGGCCGTCTTTCTACCTGGCAGTGAAGTCGATTCATCTTGCATGAAGCTTCGAATTGCTCTCGCCCACTTCTTTTTGAGGCCGCAAAGGCATACAGTGGCCACATACAATGGCCACATTCAGTGTTGTATGGAGATCCTCAAATCCGAGGCCCCGTTCTTCTCAGGACTAAATCTGCGGGGAGGAAATGGAATCACATTTGTCGCGCCTTCCGCTGGATTTCTTGCACAGCTTTCTTGAAGCGCTTGTAGAGGTCCTCAGTCTAGCCAGCATACCGTTCAACATATTGGTTTTGATGGAGTGGCCCAGCGAAGGAATAAACAACCAAGCACAAGCCTTGGAAGGGGCCATGAGAAGTCGCTCCCTTCAGGTCCCTTCCCTTGTTTTAACGAACCACCACCAAATTATGAGGATGAGTTCTCCGTGTCCTTTGCTGGTCATAGATTCCGACGTTCTTCAGCCATTGGTCTTGTTTCTTTGTCGTATCAGATGCACTGATATCGCATGCAAGCTTGCAGGTCGACCACAGCTGCCAAGAAGAAGTGGAATCAAGGAGCTTGCCAATTTGCTTCAGGATCCCAAACTAAGGTTACAATTCTACATAGTCACGTGCACTCATGTTTGCGGTATGCCCACCCTGAATATCCCTCAAAGCCCACTTAGCCCCAGACCTGGAACCCGGCAACCTGAACTCTGTCATCCCCCTCTTAGAACTCATATGGGGGTTTCCCAAAATTAGGGGTACCTTTTTAGGGGTCCCCATAATAAGGACGATAATATTTTGGGGTCTATATTGGGGTTCCCCCTTTTTGGGAAACTACCATACCACCACACACGAAACTAGAAGTGTGCAGACTGGGCCAATGGCATCTCTTTCCTTCTCCATCTTCCTGTACTTGTCCTGCAGGATCGTTGCTGCGAGCGGCAAAAAAAAGGTCCCCACGAAAAGAGCTCGACATCCGAAGTACTGACTCAAAAACCCCCTTCAGCGGCATCTTTGTTTTTTCGACACCCCAGATCCGTACGCTTCTTCACTGCCGCACAACTCTACCTCGAATTCAGCCCTGTCTCTTTCGAACATGCTAAGTTGCACACACTGAGGCCAATCTAAGAAATGAAATCACCCGAGAAGCTAAACACTCACTGCATTCCTCCCCCAGAGCCGAATTCCAAATCTTAAGCCCTTCAACCGTTTTGCGCGCTTGGATCTCATTCCCAGGCCCCGGAATGCCTCGCAGGTGCGGTACTCCTGCTTAGCCTCTGTGATCTGCTCCTGACACCACTGACACAAGTCCGAATACAAAAAGAAGATGTAGAATGATCAGGAGCAGAAACAGCAACAGCAACAGCACTTGTTGAAGTTTTATGACCGGGACACACACCGGATAAAGCTGGGCAAGGCTGCTGATGCCAGCATGCCTTTAAATCTACCACACGGTTTGGGGTTTAGGGTTTAGGGTTTAGGGTTTAGGGTTTAGGGTGTGTTCCAGGGCATACAGCCTAGCCACCACCACTGTTCACTTGAAGTATTAAATGAAATCAAGAACCAAAACTTGCAAACAACCCACAGAACAACCTGTAACCATGGCTTCATAAGGGACATCGGCAGAGCAGCAAGGACAAAGTCCCAAGGTGCTATCCCAATTATCCCAAAATCACACAGTACTGACGTCGTAGTATCATTCTTCTGTATTTGTTTTCCCTATGCACTGACATGAAATACCCAAGTCCTCAAGCTTCTTGAAGTGCGCCTTCAGATTCTTCAGGGCCATCTTGTCCTGTGTTCACGATGATTTCTAAGTGCCCTTATGGACCATGAAATGAAAAATGGCTTGGTAGGGGGATCTATGGGATTAAGGATCCAAAGCAACGCAGGCAGTTGGGGTTAGGGCAGTGCTAGGCCCGTTTTAAGGTCTCCGAGCTCAACATGCACCATAATCATCTTTACAAACTGGAAAGCTCAGAAAGCTCTTCAGAAATCGGGATCGTATATGGAAAACTGAACTCAACAGCCCCAATAGCAAACCCCTTCTGCCACAGTCCTGCGTGCGTGTAGCATTCTTGAAGCTCACTTGCCTGTGAACCTCAAACCTACAAACCTACTCGCAATCAACTCGACATCCACAGATAAAGCCGCTCGATGCTAAACTTAAGCCTACAGGCAAAGCCCTGAACTTCCAACGCGTGTCCTTGGTGTAGGTCTTCAGCTCCTCTTCTAAGGCCCTCTGTTCAGCCAGCTTCTCCTTGCAGCGGGAGCCCCGAACCTTCAGAAGCCTGTCATTCGGACATACTGCCTGAATCAAATCGAGACGAAGCAACCTATCCTTCAACCAGAATCGAAAAGCCGACCTAAAGACGAAAAGCTTTCAGTCCTCGAGCGGCCGTGTGAGGTCCCTGTTCTCCTAACAGCGAGCCGCAAAGACAGACCCAACACATTGCAATTGAACAAGGCTCGGGCATCAGGGATTTGGGGCTGGAGTCTTCTGGTACAATGAGGGCTGCTGCGAGGTGTCAAAAGAAGTCAGTCTTGGCAGTATTTGCAGCTAGCAGTTTGCTTTGAAGCCATGTGGGGGCCCGAACGAAGGCTGAAGAGTTTTTTGTGCGAACCTAACTGCCAGGGTCTTCCATGCAGACCCCGTCACGGGACCTCCGATCCATCATCCTACTCCCGCAACCCTGCGTTCTAGGAACAGATGACTGTGCATGTATGTGTGCACAATGTAGGTGCTTCTGAAAAGTGGGGTCCTCTTGTATCTCTATAAACCTCCCAGCTACTACCTGTCAATCTCCTCGGCTCAAAAGCAAAACCCCTGACATCCAGCACAAGAAGTGCTCAAACTGGCCTCTCTGCAATCCTGAACTAGAACCTTCAGAATGCCTGTTAATCCCTGTACATCCCTGATATCCATAAGGATCCAGTTGAGAAACCCCCGTTGCTTTTCAAAGGACCACAGTGCCTGGCGGAGCAGATCCATCTTCTTCTTGTTTGTCTTCTCCTGGGGAGGTTCTCCAAAGGATGAGCCGTTTTGAGGCTGCCTGGATGGAATGTGTACCAGGGTTCCGTGGGATGCAGATTTTTCAGCAATGGGGCCCTTTGGCGCTCAGCGCTTGCAGTCGTCACAGTTCATGGCGTAGCACCTATGAACTCCACTATACTTAAAAGACATGGCCCACAAGAAGCCAACCATCAAAAGTTGCCCCTCCGAACTTCCGTCAATGCATGGCATCATTCTTGCTTCGTATAAAGATCTCTAACGGCTCAAGGGTACATGAAAAAATTCCCCATGTTTGGCACATAGCCATCTGAGGATGCGACCTTCTCTTTCATCTCCTGTATCTCGTCCTGCAGGAACTTCGGCTTCACTACAGGTTGCCGGAAGTTCTCGTCTCCAGTTGACAGCTCGTTTGGCATTACCGCCAAACAAAACAATTTGAGACACGTTTCTGCACAAAGCCTTTTGAGTTGCACAGCAAACCGCCCAGCCTTCAAGGACTTGATCAACTGCAGGTTGTCATGGGTGATGTCATTGTAGTAGGCCTTGTCACTTGTAGCTTGTTCATACCAGCTTCATGAGAAGAGGTGCAGACAAGGAGTGGAAGAAGGAGAGCACAGGCACTGGTAGCAACCAATAGATTTCAGCAGAAGGAATTTGCTGACATCGGGCTCCTGTGCCAAACCCCAACTCAAGTTTGGCACATACACACGCAGAACTGTCAATAGCAACCCAAGCATGAGAGTGCAGATCGTTCGGCACCTTGATCTCGTCGAAGGCCTCCTGATGATTGAAAAGCAACTCGTTGATGTGCCTAAGAAGTCGCGGGACAGCCTTCAGATCTCTGAATAGACCAGCGCACTCAGAGACAGCTTGAAAAGTAGTCCTACGTTAAATGATGATACTCCCGTGAATGGTATCCAGGTCCGGAAATCAAGGCACAGTAACTATGGAGACGTGGCATACTCTGTAATGGCAATACGCAATGATTTGTGCGGCTCTTTGTAGTGACGGCATGTTGCGGCTTTACCTACGACTTGTTGCGGCTTAACCTCTATGGCTGGACGAGGTCCGAGGGTTTACAACTCAAGTCGTGCGATGTGAAGTGGCGCACATGGCTTGTATCTCCCTATCACATCCGCGTATTACCCTTTGAAACCTCGCCCTGTCATCGCTCTCCAAGGTTGTGACTGATTCTTGCGCTCCTCGATCTCATGGATCTCGACCTCGCAGGCTCAGGTCCGCAAACCTCCTTTTCGGGAACTAGACTGCAAAAAAGCGCCCAGACCTTCCGCCGAAGTTCGAGGTCTATCTTCAGCTGCTCCACTTGCTCCTCATACTGAGCCTTCCAACATGCATTCCCAGGACTTAGACTCAGGTTTGAGCAGGTAGGCGAGTGGCAACTGGAGATTGGTTGAGATGAGGCTCGAACTGAAGTGAACTATCGGCACCAAGTCTGGAAAAGATTCAACAAACTACCACAATCTTCCTGGCACCGCTTTAAATCCTAAGACGCTTCTGTGTTCTTTCGTTTAGGGTTGGATGCAAAAAGTGGGAATCTGAATCGCAGCCCCACTTCACATGGTGCAGAAGTATCTTTCAAATACTAAATGTCTTGAGGTAAAGAGAAAGTTGGGAACCAAGAATGTGTGTGCCCCTGACGTCCCCACAAGCTTCGTGGCCTGAAGCTGCTGGTGATTCTGCTCGAAGGTGTCGCGGAGGTTCTGAAGCCTCTTCGCGAAGCCCTGGCAGAGCGGGCACTCGGTCCACAGTAAAACTCAACAACCATGCCAGAAACGCTTACTTGCTCTGGCAGGCTTATTGTACTTGCAGGACAAAGAACGCGAAATTTGATGTCAAACTCCGCGACCTGATCCTGAAAAGCAAGAATCCATAAGCCTTGTTCCTGACTCAGTCGCAACCATGAATCCTGACAAATGGGGTGCAAGGCATCACCAGCCTGGAGCATCATCTTCACCTGGCAGGGCAGAAGCACTGGATCTGCCTAGGACGGTTTAACGCCATGCGATCTTCAATACAGAAGGCTCCAAAGGTTCACTTTCATCTGTCTACGGGAGCCCAAATTTACACAGCCTCGTATGCTCAGGGGGATTACAACTTGTGCTGTATGCTTTCTTGGTGCAGTCATTGCAATTTGCGCTATCTGCTATCTGCTTGGTGTTTTGTGGACCTCGTCCTCGCTCTCCAGCTGCGTCTCTCGAATATCGCGCTTCAACTCCAGCTTCTCCTCTGCATGCTTTTGGCCAGAGGTTCCAATGACATGTAGGGCGTAGGGAACGGGATGCTAGAAATCCGGCCACCCCTGTCCCCATCACCCTCAAACAGAATTGAAAGCGCGGAGGGCATCAGAGCTTACGAGTTGAGTCGCTTTTACGTGCGGCTGCCCTCACTTTTTTCAATATCCTTGTGCTATCGTAGCGACAGCGACTGTTGTCGTTGCAATCCTGCTCTGCTGAATGTGGATACTGCTACTAATACTGGTACGGTAATCTTCCTATGACGCCTAGTATGCGAGCACACCAGCTTCGGCTACATCTTTAGCTCCATTATTCCAATCCGCTCAACCCGGACCCTGAGACTCGACATCTGAATCTTGAAACCCCGGAATCCCGAGCCCAAATTAGGAGAAGCTCACACCTTGTTCATGTTCAGGAGCTGCTCGGAGTGCAGGTCGCGCCTCAGCAGGGCATTCAGAACGCTTTGGGACTCAGGGCTAAAAGATGTTCCGAGCTTGAGGGATGACAGACTTAGGGATTACAGCCGATCCCTGTTTACAACTTGCCGCAAGATCGGGATGAAGCCGCCTAATCCTGACACTTCCTGTAAAATCCAAGTCTTGAAGGCCAAAGGGGCCAAGATTTAGGGCTCGATCAGGGCTGAAGGTTAAGTGGATGTCTCCATGGAGTGCGGCCCTGAGACGCTTTTTGCAAGTCCATGTCCCCGTTCTCGTGTACCTGTCTCTTCGCCTCTTTGTGCTCGTACTCCAGGTTCTGCACCTGCCCAAAGCTGCTCATCGGTGCTGAAGCTGCCTTTCAACCTCCTTTCAAATCCGCCTGGGGCGTCTAGATCCGGAACCCAAGGCCGCACACCGCGTTTTTGGAAGTAAGGGTTTGCTGGTCGGCCAGACTCGCGCGGGCGGGTGCAAGGGGTTGGGCCGGCTCAGGCAGGCTGGGGCCGGGGAACGGCCCGGAGAAAATCCGTCTGTTGGAGGCTGGCTGCTCTGCAGCTCCGCTCTGCCCTTGCCAAGGGTCGTCAGCGGTTAAATGTTTACCACGAAAGGCCTTTGAGGTTAACCAGAAACAGACGATGACATTCGCAGCGCAGTAGAGACACAACCTGTGCTGCAACGTGAATATAATATACTCGCCAACTCCAATCAGAAATGTTCGACACCATCAGATTCGGTGTTCAAGGTCTGGTTGAGGGAAGCAACCTAAACCTCTTCGGGACACGCAAAAAACTGTGAGGTGGAACTCCCAAACGTGATGGGCCCGGCACCTTCTGCTCATGGACCTTGATGTGCACACGGAAATCTCGCTCGAGAATCTCCATTTTTCCTCAGCAATCAAAGGCCGAGAGTGGTGAGGCCGCAGCCTAGCACAAGAAATGAAATAAAAGACGGGCAAGGAAGCGTCTGAATCCTAAATCCTGCGGGCAAGGAAGCGTCTGAATCCTAAACCCTGCAAAAGGCTGTTCTCAAACACTTGATCTTGAAACACTATGAGACCTGATCCCCAGATCATGAGCCCCCTGGCAAGCCCCAATGCTTGCGGGTCAGGAGCGGTCCATGTTCAGCAGTTCGGCCTCCACCTGCTTTACCTCGGCCTTGGTGATCTCGTAAAACCTGAAAACGTCTCTCAGCTTTGGGTCCAGTGCAAACAAATCCATCTTTTCAAATCCTCATTGACGGGCTATCTCATTCTCGGTTAAACGGAGGTCAGGGGACAGGTTGGTGCTGTTCCCCATGTGTAATGTTTAGGGGAAACACAAGGGATTCATTGGGGGACTGAGAGTAAAAGGGAGTACAATGAGGAAACAGAAGGACACAGTGAGAATCTACTTGACAAATTGATCTGACTGACTACAGATTGCCACAACTGATTGCGGCATTTGAAGATCTTCTACTCTCTCCTCATTAAAAGTGCGAAGGCATCACTGGAAAGATTGAGGGTTGGGGCTCAGGGTTTGTGGTGTTTTTTGATCAACGGGTTGCTGCAGGCTAGTGACACTTTGCATGAGGCTGCTTGAATCAAGCGAACTGGCTAAAGTCTTTTTGTAGACAGGGGTTTCTGACTTTGAAAAATCATGTTCATCCATACATATGAGATGCAGTCCATGAACACTTCGACAACACAGTTCTAGTAACACTTCTAGAACAATTGCAATAAGAAAAACCGCATCGCCCATCGGTAAAAACCGCATCGCCCATCGGTAAAGAACTTGCAAATCTGACACCGAAATTGCCCAGAAGAGAAAGCCGGGGCCTGTTCACCATGTCCTTAGTTTAACAAGAACAGCAAAACGTAGCACGGCACAGCCATGACACCTAAATACAAAAAGGAGAATAGTGACTCCTTGCACATGCATTCTCAACAGCACCGACCAACCCTAATACCATCATAACAGCGGGCTGCTGACCTTTCCATTCAGTGCAACGGGCGCCAGTGCCACCGCCGCCGCCGCAGTGCCACGCAATGTCACCACCACCACCATGACGACCACCACCACCACCACCGCCGCCGCCGCCGCCGCCACCACCACCACCACCAGCAGCAGCAGCAGCAGCACCAGCACCAGCACCAGCACCACCAGCAGCAGCAGCAGCAGCACAAAACCACCACCACCACCACCACC
>CAJNIZ010045216.1:0-23430 GCA_905231905.1 Symbiodinium pilosum | reverse complement strand
CACCAGCAGCAGCAGCAGCAGCACAAAACCACCACCACCACCACCACCACCACCACCACCACCACCACCACCACTACCGCAGACAACGATGCAGATGCTGTCGACATATTTTGCTATTTTGCAGATTGCCATTTTGAGGTATTCGGCTTGCATTCCCATGGTGAAGTTATCTGCTGATTGTCGCATTCCACACCAGGCAGGACCCTCAGCACATGCACTGGTGATGCCCAGGCTCTTTCTCCAGCTGCATGTAGTTTCTGTCTTTCGCCGCCTGTCAATGGTTAAGAGTCATCGAAACCATTACATCACAGAAGGCTACCTGAAGAGCTGCAAGATTTATTGCAAGATATGGGGTTCAAGAATTTGGCAAGCTCGAGACCGAGCCACCCCAGTCCGATTCTGACAAGACAGCGTGCCAGCAAAGACATCTCACAGCCTAAACATTTTCAACTTTTGCCGGGGGATCATGGACAGAACTCCAATGGCACAGCATGGTCCGTCAAGCCTTGGACGAGTATCTTTTAACAAGCCCTATTGAATTCCTGAAACAAGTATTTCTGCCGTAATTAAGCCTGAAGTGGAGGGCACAACTGAAAAGTACGGGGTCAAATGCCCGGAGGTCTTCAATCCTCTACCTTGACACAAAGAAACAAAAACTCCGAACCACGGCCCTAGACCCAAAACCATGAGCCCTGAACCCCTTCCTTGAACTCAAACCAGGCAGAGGCTATTCTAGCCCGCCTTGCTGAGACGGTACTGGAAGGCATCGATTCGATCTCGGAGGTTCGGGATCGTCAGCTCCTGCACTGGAAATTGTTCAAGGCTGAAAGCGGAAAGGTCCGGACCCAATGCTTAGGGTCCTAGTGTCGAGGGTTTCGACTTTGGGGTTTGCGATTGGAGTTGAGGGCCTCGGATTTCAGAAATCGGCTCCGGGCAGCAAACTGCCTGCTGCGTTTTTGTACATTTCCGAATTTTCCCCCGACAGGCACGCCGAGAGGAGATTAATGGTTTAGGGTTTAGAGAGTAATACAAACTATACCGGGAAAACAAAACCAATAAAACCAAACAAATCAAAGTGGAAAAACAGAAAACTTTAACAAATAGTTCTGCACTCCTCCAGTGGACCATCAAATCCATGGTTCCAGAATGTTATGTGTTTTTGGTTTTTCATGTTTTTCGGTTTTGGTTATTCTGGCTGTTTGCAGTTTGTGTTGCTTTGCATTTGTTGTTTTTAGTTCTTCCTGTTTGGTTTGCCGTTTAGTTTGTACTACTCGCTAAACTCCAACCCCTCAATCCCCAGCCTCCCCTCAAAGACGAGGAAACACTGCTTGAATATCAGGTTAACTTTCTACTATGCACATCTCTTGAGCACACGAATTATTGAAACCCATAATATTCTTCCACAACCCGGTGAAAATCTAAATCTACACCCCATTCCCTTTGTTCTCGGTGAAGCTCTAATATGAATCTAGTAAGACTAAGTGTTCTCCTTCGAAAACATTGACACCTTGTACTAATTTTCGAAAAACCCTTTCATGCCTCCTAACCAGTTTAATAAGGTATTCATTGAAAGAAAATAAGGTATTCATTGAAACACAACGGGGAGCCTCTGATCTAAGAATTCACCTGATAAATCCAAGCTTCTTTAGAACGGGACTGATGTAGAGAAAATGAGGAGCCCAGGATCCCACACCCCAACTAAACAGACGCTCATCTCATAATGGGCTCACATGAGGAGAATCAGGAGCCCAGAATCTCAGAATTTGTGGAAGCTTCGAGAGAAAATCAGGAGCCTCTGATGTGAGGATTGCCCTCAAAAAACGGAGCTTGCTTTATAAACAAAATCCCTTGCGCAGGGTTTGAGAGCGAATTTTGTTTAGCAAGGGGCGTATACAGGAAAAACAATAGCCCAGGATCTGAGAATTCCGGTAATAATTCCAAGCTTATTTAGTAAAGTTGATGAATGAAGAAAATCAAGAACCAGAATCTGAAAATTCGAAGTTCATTTAATCAGGAGCCCAGGATCTGACAAGTCATTTAATCATTCGAAACTTATGTAGTAAGACATTTACATAGAAGAAATTATATAGGAGCCCAGGATCTTAGATACCCTACATTTGTTGGAAGCTTGTGGTTCGAGGATCTAAATATAGAAAATCAGGAGCCCAGGATCTGAGAATTCCCTAATACATCATAGCTCAGTTACTAAGTGGTCTTTTTAAAGACGAAATCACGAAAGAACCCAGGGTCAAGGCATTCTGCAGCGAGCAGCACAGCAGAAACGTAGATCGGGCTCAGAAAACACAGTCAGGAAGCGCGCACAGCGCTGTTTTCTCAAGAGCGCAGCGCTCAACCGTGAACCATGAATCTCAAGCAAAGAAGGGCCCTCCTTGAGCTACATGTAGCGGAGAATATGTTGCTGATTACTCAACACCGGAATGAACATGTTGCACCAAACCCAAACAAAGTTCAGCAACATATCTCTGAGGGCTTTGGAGCTGTCGAGGGATGACATCTATGGCAGTGCGACCCTGTTGCTTATTCCGTTTAGCGGAGGTAAAGCTTGGATCGTACTTGATGGCCCAATGACCAGTTCGCAAAAACTGTACAAGTCCAATTCGACTATCCGACTTCTTCTTGGTTAAGGCATCCGCAAGATCATAGTCCGAGGCCAGCCATCCCAGAAGACAACCTGCTCGTTGAAGGTTCTCTCTCAACTGGAAGGCCTGAAGGGCAGCCCTCATGTTGCTCAGTCCAAGCAACGGCGATTCATTGACTTCAACCGCGTCGAAGCCACCCTTCGAGTCAGTACAAAGAACACCTTGAACACGTAGAACTTGCTTCTCCGTGTTCTCGACCAAGTCCAAGCGGCGGTCACGGTCTCCTTCCAGGCCGCCAGCGCCGTGCAGCTCAGTCCATAGAAGTCTCGTTCTAAAATTGGCATCTTCGGCTTCCAGGATCGATTGCACTTCTGCATCGTTCGACCCTATCGCCTTACGTTTGAGTTTCCATGTTCGCCATGAGACAAGAGTCATGGCGCAGACCTGACCGCTAAGGCTGTTTGGTCCTGAGAGAAGTGTGATCATTCCCCCGGCGCTGTCTCCCTGAGGCCTATTACCATGGGCTTGATCTCCCATAGAGATCACGACAAGGTCAGTCCAATGTTGCACGCCATCCAGCTTGGAGAACTTGAGCGAGAAGGACTCGGCACGTACTTCGCCAATCATCTGCTGAATCTCCTTGGCAACAGAGGTCTTGCCAATGGTTATGAGGTCCGTCAGAAGCAGGTTGCAGCGTGAGCAAAGCTGTGGCTGACTCTGGACAGCTAACCACTGAAGGGCTCCAAGAGAGGTCCGACAGGCTTCAACCTCCTGCTTGGTGAGGGGGAGGTCCACGGCAAGGCGCTCCGGTGAAATCTGCACATCCTGTAGAGACTCCACATAGCAGTTCTGGTCCACCGTGATCTGCTGATAGCCGCGCTCATCCACAGAAGTGGTCACATCCGTGCCCGCATGCCTGTATGAACCAGTCTTCGCGGTTCCCCATTGATATATGCTGTCAATCTTCTTCTTGATTTCCAGCCATTCAGCTGACCCATCACCCAAGCGGTGAAAGTCATCCACATGTCCACCCATTGCTCCAATGGAGAGGGGATGATCACGATCTTTTCGAGTTCGTGACAACCACACCCAAAGACAACGCTCTCCACGAACCGCTTGAGCTCCCAAACTTGTGAGCTTCCGATGAAGGCCCAGCCAAAGTCCACGAGGAGCCGTTGTGCTGCCATAGATATTACGAAGGATTCGCATGATGCCTTCTTGTCCAACACCTAGAGCTTCGCGAAGTTCTTCAACTCCCGTCGTCCACAGGTTCTTGTCCGCCTCCGTCGGTAAGGTCTGAAGAAAGGCCGTGGCAAGGTCTAGACCCTCAAGAGGCCACTGATGTTGAACAGACATGGCGTAAAGCAAGTTCCGGCCCAATGTGGATTGCACAGGCGAAGAAGTCTTGAAGGATGGATCCAATAGGCTAGGGTGCTGGAAGCCCAACAGGACGATCCGGGCCTTTGCCTTGCGCGCCCCATCTTTGGCGCGCAAGGTTTCTGGATTGTTTCGTTGGTCCTGAAGAGCACTTTCACGGTCTTCAGGAGGTACCGGTTTCCAGGTCAACACCCAACGAGCCTTCACGATGCGACCAGAGGAGTACGCCTCGCGAACTTCGTCTTGGTTGAGGCACTTGCGCACAGCCTCGTTACGCATGAAGCTGTCAACCTCTTTCGCCTTGGCTCGTTCTTCCGGCTTGAGACGTGAGATGGAGACTTCACTATCTCGCATCTTTTTGACCATAAAGGTGACCGGATCTCTCTCCAGATGCTTCTTCTGGCGGTTGCTGAGATTGCCCACATCGAACTCGATCTTGAGGAACTCCTCGGTGTCGTCCATGGCAGCAAAAATGTCCATGGCTCTGGCTTCTCGATCAGCTTCCATTGTAAGCTGTTCGACCCAGTCGAGATCATCTCCACGAGCTTTCTTCGCTGCCGGTTCGTTGTCGTAGTCGTTGACGTCCTCCAAAGGCCTAGTTGTCGTTGGTGCAGGAGTCGGTTCAGCCGTTGAAGAGGCAGGCTCAGACAGAGGAGTCGCTTTGCCCGTGACTCGCCTCGAAGGGTTGACGGTCGTGGTGGAGTCAGGTCGAGGTGGTAGATCAGGCATTTCCACTTCGTCCTCATTCGGCTCCTCCTCCGTGATGTCGGTGTACTCACGTCGAGGTAGAACATCATCCAGTGTCCTCCACCTACTGAAATCCTCCTGCCCACTGGTTTCGTACATGAAGCGCTCGGTCTCCGTCACAGGTCGCACGGAGTGCACAGAACAGCGGAACACTTGGGTCCCTATGAGCACCCAGACGATATGTCTACGGGGATCTCCAGAAGCTTGCTGAGGCAGCACCTCGTGAAAGACCACCCTTCCAGGACCTACCCAATGAGGACGACCAGATTTCTTGAGTCCCCCACGCGGTCCTTTATGCACTTCTGCCGGCCATAGCTTGCGCCAGACTTTGACCAACGTCATCGGGGCAAACTCTCTAAGAGGTTGTCGGACGGTCGAATTGGCAAGTTTGGATAGAACGCGCTTAGCCTTCGTCCTTTTGGCAATGATCTCTGCCTCCTCCCTTGCTGCTAAAAGTCGAGCATAGTCAAAGGAAGGATCCTTGGGCACCATGGCGAAGGTTCGGGCATCTTCGTCCGTGATCTGAAACTGTTGGCCATAGGCCCATTGAAACGCGGAATAGCCGGCAGTGATCTCGGTGGAGTTTAAGGCAGACACCGCCAGGTAGAGGGAGATGAAGGGATGCTGGTCCAGGGCTTCCTTGTGGATAGCAGATGCCGTGTGCTTGACATCCTGAACATTGGCTTCGGTGACACCATGGGCCCACGGCTCTTTCTCAGCCACGAAGTGCGGCAGGATATTCACCGACGACAGGAAGGAATGCATCCTATCAGAGGAGAAGGTCTTTGCTGCATCCATCACTAGGAGCCGTGGCTTCGGAAAGGAGGCAAGCCATCTCTCTGACAAAGCCATGATGACATCCTCAGCTGATTCTGCCTGCATGGACATGATCTCGTAGATCTTGATAGGGTATATCACACGCAATTTGGTCGCTAAATCCATGAACAGGATGAACTTCACCTTCATTTTGCTGCTGGGGACCACCCATTCACCAGCATCAGCAGATACAGCTTCCCACGCCTTGTAAAACGGAGATGTACTCGCAGGAGGGACTTGACCAGAAGAGATACCTCCAGGTTTCAGGGACTCACACGTTGGACACTTGTAGTTAAGCGCCGCCTTCACCTTCCAATCAGGATGTCCAGCTTCTTTGACCACTCTGGACAAGTTGCGAGATGTGGGATGTCCAGCGGCCTTGTGGAACTTGGCAAGTTGTGCATCCCACTGCTGACGTTGTTGGTCTGTCACATTCTCCTCCTCCATGGACTCCGTGGTATTGACTGCTGTTTGAAACCCCTCCCGAGCATCGTCAGAAGACTGTGGTTCAACTAAACCCCCTTGAGAAGTCGTAGTAGATGAGGTGTGAGGTACTAGTTCTCGGGATTGAATTTCACAACTAGAAGCTGACCCCTTCGAAGTCGTAGTAGAGGAGGTGTGAGGTACTAGTTCTTGGGATTGCGCAGCAGGAAGAGGAAAGCCAAGCTTGCGCAGATTGCGCACGTCTTCCATCGCGAATGCCGGGTACATCCTGGTGGTATACGCAGTGAGGGCGATGCGAAAGCCCTTCCAATCTTGCGTTGCATGTAACGTGTTGGGCGAGAAGACTGCTGGTTGCCCATAAACACTCACCAGATATCCCTCCACCATGGAGCCATCCGTTCTCCGGCGCCGGGTAGGAAGTGTGCCAGCAGGAGGTTTGCCAGCAATCCAGAGTTCTCCTCCGGCGAAGGAGCCCAGGCAGACGGTAGCGTTGAGGGCGCCAGAAAGATTATGATGATCTTTATGAGGAACAGACTTGCCATTGAAGGTCACCATCAACGAGGTCCATGTTTGATGCGGAAGCAAGTGTCGAAGATATGCATTCAACATCTGCACAATCTCAGGATATCTCGAAGTAGAGGTAGTACAACCATGAAAGCCACCATGTGAGTAGCCGCCGAAGACGAGGTGGAAACTGCCCGACTTCCACTTGGAATGACCATCCTTTTTGAGATTGACCCCATAATACATGCTCATCAGGATCTCCTCACAGGTCTGTGCGGTAACCTGATTGTTGATTCGGAAGGTCCGGGCCACATGCTCCATCCGAATCACTTCGGCTGATGCAATCTGAACCTCATATTCCTCCAGCACGACATGTTCCTCAATGTCGTTCACTACCTCAAACTCCTCCATTGTCATTGACCAAGACGATTGATGTTCACATAGATCAGGATCGTCTCGTTGATGTAGGAGTCGGACGTGGCGTTGAGGAACCATGGTATCTCGCCAGTGTCTGGCGAAGGCTTGTACCATTCTCCATGGGTAGTAGGCAGAGGCGTTTGTGAGTTGGCCTTGGATGTTCGCATGTACTCCATGTCCTCCTTGACAAACTTTGGCTCGAAAGGCCTTGTGGAATGTCTCCGAGGTGGTTTTGATAAGCCACTTCTTCTGGACAAAGGAGCCATGGGGATCTCGCATACCATAGTTGCAGCCATCAATCCTGCAATCCAGCCAAGGGATCATCTTCCGGTCTAGGTGAGCTGCGAGATCCAGCAGCGGTTGCTGCTTCCAGCCAAAGCATGGCCAGGGCCACTCAAAGTAGATTTCCACGCTGTCATCCTCATCGAGGGTCTCCTTGACAAAAGCGTTGACATACCAGAGAAGCTTGCGTTCCTTCCGTCTGGCTGTTTCCAGAGCGGCTCGTCGTTCTGGAGTGTTGTAGTTCAAGGAGGTCCATGCGCACCACTTTGTACAAGGAAGTGAGAGCCAGATCCTGCGGGGTCGTCGGAGGCGACGTTCTTCTCGAAGTCGTTCCCACGTCGATGCCTGATAAAGATCATATCCTTGCTGTAGATTGATGCGACGAGGTTGTAGCCCATGTTCCTCAGCAGCCATGCTGAGCCATGAGTGTGGCGCACAAGCCACCTCCCATAGTCCATCACGAGGTCCAAGATGAAGGGAGAGCAGTAGGGAGGAAGTACAGGCCATAAGCATTGTTGCCAGGCTCATGATCTTTTTCCCAACGGACAGAGGCAGGGCGGTCACTGTTGATTGGCCTCTTGCTCGTACGCGGTGGCCAGGTCGCCCTCCGTCTCCATGTTGATCCATGAGTCGTTGGTGGACTCGCCCGGGCTGCTGGAATTCGTGGTTGGCCTTGTGTAGCCGCGGTTGGACGAAGTGGAGCTCATCCTTCCAGTTCCTCCAACATCCGGTTGACCATGGCCGGACACTCCACCTTGGTATGGGCTGCGGCGCTCCCGATCCGGGGAACATACTCCAGGCAGACATTGCAGCAGGCGCAGTGAACCCAGCTCCCGTGCATGTTGCTCATCACCTTGGCCGCCGTGTGCTTGTTGTGGCATGGCCACTGATTCTCGCTGCAGCGAGGATCCCTCTTGTCGATGGGAATCTTCCGGGCGAAGTCGAGCGGTTTGGCCTTGACCTTCGCCACCGGGGTTCGCTTCTTGATCTCGTTCACGACGCTGTCCTCGGGAGTCTGCGGCTGAGAGCGCGACATGTCCTGAGGGGCAAGAAGAGGAAGTTGTCGAGGTTTCTTGGTTGACAAGAGTGTCAACAGGCATTTGAGCTGTAAGAGCTGCTGGTGACCGACGAAGTTGCGCATACTGGAACATGTGGCGCATACGACCACGGGCTGCTTGCAGAGACTGCTCATCTAGCTCATGGTCCTGCAGCGTCATGTCCATGTAAACCGTGCCTAGCTCCAGAAACTGATGTTCTTGTGATTGTGTGGTCTTCGAGGACTGATTTCGTACAATCACCCGTGGTTGCCCCTTACAGTTGCGTTGGCCCTGAGTGAGGTAGTTGATGATGTCTAACGTGAAGTGGCCCTTGGGGTTCTTGTCCAGGTGATAGATCTCCGGGTTCTCATCGAGGGTGTTCATTGCCAACCCCAGGGCGAAATCAATCATCATACCAACCCCTTTGTGACCCAGATGATCCATACCAATCAGCACCGGAACCAAGTATGACTTGTCAAAGTTGTTGTTCACATACTCAGCAGGATTCGGCAAGGTATACAAGGAAAATTGACGAGTTCTCCCGGACACTGCACTGCTGATATGAACTCTACACAAGGCTCTACCCCAACGCCCGTTCCCAAAGCGAAAGTATGGCCGAGCACTCTGATCAAGTTCAATGATCGCTCCCTTGTCATGGGTGAGAACGGCATCAATCAAACTCTTAACCACAGCTTCCGGTGCTGCAGAGGCCGTGGCTCCACAATCAATCACGCCGATACCAGGCTCAGTAGATGAGGACGCTGAGGACGATTGGGCTTCAAGAACCTCCAAGCCAGCAAGGATCATGTCCGAGGAGTAGGCGTTGACAGAGCGAGGTGCATCCTTGCCCTTCATGGGGTTCTTGCCACGTCCTTTTCCACCTTTCCACAGGCCGTGATTCTCCATCCAATGGTTGTTCTTGCCTTTGGACTTCCCCTTGAACTTGCCCTTGGTGGAGTAGTTGAGGTCCTCATACTCGGTCATGTAGTTCTTGTACTTGCCCTTAGGATAGCCCTTGCCGGGATGCTGACGATCTGGGCACTCTCGGGCAAAGTGGTTACCTCCGCATATGAAGCACTTGCCGAAGGAGCCGCCGTTGGAGGTGGTATGAAGACCAAATCCTCGATCCTTACGAAGTGCCTGAGTGGCACGTTGGGCATCAGCCCAAGTACGAGAGGCCTCAATAGCCAGAGACTCGGCAACGCGCTCAGCATTCTGAGCCTCCTTCAGCTTCTCGGAGAATTCAGGATCTTCAGGTTCGGTGGCCACATTGTACTCGTGATGGTACCATGGATCGTCCTCCCACCAATCATAGGCCTCGGACTCATGGTAGTAACTGTCGTTCCACCATCCATCTTGTCCTTGCCACCAATCATCAGTCTCCTGGTAGTAGAGCTCGCCGTTGTCGAACTGCTCCGCCTGGTTCGAGTAGAAGTCGGCGCCTTGTCGTTGATGTCGATGGCTCAGCAGCTGGTCGTCCCAGAGACTCTGCAAGGCCGAGGAGATGCTCTCATAGTCCAAGGAATTCTTAGTCGTAGAGAGGATGTCTCGCTTTTCTTCAGCCGAGAGCCCAGCTGCTTGGATCAGCCGCCACCCGCGCAACACGCCCATCACAAACGAGTCCGCAATGGCCAGCTCATCAATGGCCTCGACGTTCTTGACAGGTCCAGTGTCCAGCGCAGCAGTGCTTCCAACAGCTGCATCTCGCAGGGAAGCAGGTCGGTGGCTTGGAGACGATCCAGTGGCTGCCGTCGGGTTGCCTTGGCCAGGGACTTGTTGAGGTAGTCCTGAATCATCACCATCAACATGCGGAGAATCGAGGTCAGGATGAGGTTCTTCATCGCCAGCCTCCTCATACTCAGGCTCATAGTAGCGGTCGTCCCACCAGCCGCCATCGCCCCAAGAGCCTGACTCAGACCATTCTTCACGAGGAAGTCCAAAGTCGCGTGACTCCTGAGTAAGTCCGAGCTTCTCTTCATGCAAGCGGATGATGGCTTCTGTGAACTCTTCATGAACGAGAGTCTCTCTGACCAAAAAGTTGCCTATGGACTCATGAGGATTCCGCTTGAAGGAGAAGTACTGTTGGCAGATCGCAGCCGCGTTTGGGAGAGTCTTACGGACCAAGGGGCTCGCCGCCAATCTCTGGAGCAGGAGCCGAGTTCCTCCGGGAGAATCAAATGCCATTTTGCTCCACGACATTGCCAACAGCCTTGCCGGTCCGGAAAGCTTGCCAAGAAGTTTGCTGGAGCAGTAGCGGCACTTGTGAACAGGCGTAGCTTGAACAAACCAGCTAACTTCTCGGGTGTACCTCCTCCAAGTCCTTGCTGAACCGTCCCATGAAGGTATTCCTGAGAGCTCTTTGGAATCCGCCATCCTTCTCGAAGATGGCCTTGAAGAAGAAGTCAAACAAAAAGGAAGAATTGTCGCTTGCCGCCGGGGACGTAGAAGCCCGCGTAGAAGAAGAAGACAGCAAGCTAGGTGCCCTCGTCCTTACAGGAGTCACGCACCTGGAGGCCCCGGAGCTTACGCTCCGCTGCCAATGCAGCGAGCAGCACAGCAGAAACGTAGATCGGGCTCAGAAAACACAGTCAGGAAGCGCGCACAGCGCTGTTTTCTCAAGAGCGCAGCGCTCAACCGTGAACCATGAATCTCAAGCAAAGAAGGGCCCTCCTTGAGCTACATGTAGCGGAGAATATGTTGCTGATTACTCAACACCGGAATGAACATGTTGCACATTCCTACTACCCTTGGGAACGTTTTCTGTAAGCGGTTTAAATATTTAGGAAGTCCACGCTAGTATCTTGAAGCTTTGTAAGTAAGTCCGTTGAAGTTGTAATTACGAAGTGATGTACATACTTAGCATCAGGAACCCAAAACCTGAGAATTCCTTCAAATATGAGAAGCTTCGAAAGAAAATCAGGCGCCTCTGATGTGAGTATTCCCCGAACAAATCAAAGCTTGTTTAATCATGGATTTAGAGATAAAGCCCCTAACACAGAATTTGAGAATTGCCCAAGTGAAGCGAACATTATGTAGTAAGGAGCTTCTACAGAAAAACAATAGCCCAGAATCTGACAATTCATCGAATTATTAGAAGCCAATTTAGTAAGGCATTCGCTTGAAGAAAATCATTAGCCCAGGTCTCAGAATTCCGGTAGTACTTGGCAGCTTATTTGATAAAGGCTGTAGATTAAGAACATCAAAAACCAATTCTCGAATAAATCGAAAGGTTATTTAGTCTCAAACACACGAAAACGGTGGATCCACAGGGCAGGGGTGGGCTCATTAGCTATAAGAGGTGCTACTTTTGGTATACACATGCCGGAAATGTGTCAAAACGCAGCGGGCGTGTTCCCGCCCGGAACCAAAGTCGGCTCCGGGCGGGAACCTGCCCGCTGCGTTTTTGTACATTTCCGAATTTTGCCCCGACGGGCACGCCGACTGGGGATTATGGGCTTGGGGTTTAGAGAGTAGTACAAACCGGAACCGAGAAATCATAGGCAAATCAAGCTAAGTACTGTGGGCAAAAGCGGTTGAGGGCTTCGAGGCCAGTTCCTCACTACGGAATACTGAGACTGCCCACTGCTGCTGCTGTCATCATCACCAATGATTTCCACGAGATGCACATGCAAGAAGGATTTGGAGGCTTAGGGATGCCAGGCCTTGGGCATAGGATGCAAGGTCTAGCATTTGGGTTATCGGGTGCGTTTGGTATTTACCCAGGTGCCTAGGGCCTGAACGTCCGAGAAACACTTCCGGTGCAGCTACGGTACTTACGAATGCTTATCCGAAGAAATTGAACAGCACGGGCAAGTACAGTACAGTGGAAGCTCTGGGAGGCCTCTTGCAACGGACAATCTGGGAATTGACAACATCAAGGGTACCTTATGAATCTTGGCGGTCTTACACAAGCAAATCCTGTATGACCTGGAATATATACTTGGAACTACCGTCCGGACTCCGTAACCGAGGCCTTTCGCGGAAATCCTAATCCGGACTCCAAAAAGCCAAAGCACAAATCCTAAACCCCAAAGCAGGGCCCCGAAACCCTGAAGCCCTACAACCCTGAGCGCTAAACCCTGAATACCTAAGCCTGAAAAACCCAATTGTTATCCCCCAGCCTTCAGATCGGCTGGGATCTCCTCCACGGGCTCTGGGGCCGCTGCCTTCTTCTTCCTTGGGCTTCCCAAAGTGTTTAGGGCTTTTAGGCTTCCGGGCTGGTGCGGATGGGGATGCCACACAGAGTTCAGGCTTGATTCGAGCGGTGTTTTTGAGGTTTTACGGACTTGGGGCTTTGGGTTTGGGATTCAATGTTGAAGGTGGCATGCGGGATGTAGGGCCTAGACGTGAGGCTGAGAGTTAGGGAATGTGTCATGAAATCACAGAAAGCACGAACCAGAAATGCCAAGTACCTCATGATTCTCTGAGCTTCTACTTCTACTTGACGATTTCCGTTGGAATAGCAGAGAACATCCCATAAATGAACCAATGATGACAGCTAAATCCCTTCAGCAGTTTGACCGTGAGCCTGACTTGCGGTGCCTGAAACGCAGCAAGCAAACAACAGGTCGTCTTGGTCTGCTTACACTCGGGCCCTAACCTATGTCTGTACACTCGAAGCATAATGAAGACGCTTGAAGCAAGCCAGTGATGACAATGATGACAATTGGCAAGCATGAGTCTCGCTTGGGAGCGAATAAAAGATGAAGAAAGACAGGAACGGCTGACGGCATCGGTAGTGCTGAGACATGGGTATGATGACATCACTCTCATCAAACCAGGCCACTTGCCCTTCTTTCCCATGGCTGACACCAGGGAGGCTCGGCCCCTTTTGAGCCGAGATTGTACGCTGCGGTAGCATGCTGTGTGAAGATCCAAGATGATGCAGGGAAGTGCTGGATGACAGCACTCACTGATCATGTTCATTATCTTACCAGTGTCAGTGCGTCAAACCTGCAGATGAGCCAGTGTCGACTAGGAAAGCTGTAACGCCGATCAAGACGTTTAAGCATACATCCCCATCAAGTTGGGCAGTACTCGCATTTCGCGCTAGGAGGTGGAAAATTATGCCGCACGCAGCGTGTGGCTGACATGTGAAGCCTTTCCTTGGCAAGAACTACTCACATCTTCTAACCCCCATTCATATCAGAATTCTATGGGATGACAATGCTCTGCAGAAATCTGCGGCTGGCACCCAGCCCACCACCGCAGCCACAAGCGTAGCGAGCGAGATGTAGGCCGGGTAGAACCTCAACCCATATTTTCTGGTCTCGAAGAAATGTGGGAAAGGTGTAACAAAATGTCAGTAGACTTCGTGCCCGGGAGGCTATCACAGAACAAAATTTTCGGATTCGGAGCGAGGCGTAGGTGTTGGTCGCGAACAAATGAAGAGCACAAGATACCAAAAAAGTGAGTGAAGGACTTATGGCTCGTGCCGCACATCCGCCGACCCCTTTAGTGGGCGGCGCCCACTCCGAAAACATCCCCTCTTTTGCCCACTACTATTCCAACCATTTCTGCTTCGACTATGATGAAGTTCTACTGTTATGTCATTCTTGTCCTGTTAGTTACTGCGCCTGTTTTTGGTCGTTAGGTACTGCGCTTGCAGCTGTGGTCCAGGGCAAAGGACTGTCTACAGCTTTCGTTCTGTAGGGGGTGTCACTGCTGCCAACCCCCACCCTCCAGCCCGCATCATGAGGCCTCTGTTTCTTCAAGGGCTCCTCCCTGACCCCACTCCAAAGCCAAGCCAAACTTCGTGCGGTTTGAAATCTCCCCCCAACGGCATGGAGGGATTTTTGAAAGACCCTTCCTGAAAGTGCCCTTCCGGTCGCTCTCTGCATGTTGTGTGATGTCGTCTCCACGCAGCAGCAGGGCCGGCCCACGTAGCTAGCCTAAAATACAGAACACATGCTTACTTCACAGCTGCGCTGGCTCTGATTAAAGAGGCCCCGCAACGCCCTTTCATGAGACCCCCCAAGCTGCCCATGACAAGGCAACAGAGAGCTGGCCAGACACTAGCAAGATGAGATGAAGTAGTGGGCCTAGCTGCGTCAGGGTCGATGATACCAAACATCCATATAGGATCTCTGCGACAGGGAGCTGGCGCGTAAGTTCAGTGTCCAGATGTTTTTGGAATCCCTTGTGCCTTGTGTTGGTTTCATTGAACCTCCCTTTTTCTCTCCAAGCTGTTGGAGGCCACTGAAAAGCACTTGAATCAACTACTACATGAATGGTCCCACGATGCATTTATCCTACGCAATCCGTCCTATATTTGGCAGTGGGGTCCGGATAGGGATTCGTAATAGCAATTGCACGCTCACATGAAATTTACAACCAATACCTCTGTGGATGACCCCTTCTGGTAACCTTGGAATCTTCGATCCTATCTTTGCATCCCGGAAAAAGGTGTGTGAGGAATAGGGTTTAGGATTCATGGCCTGGACGCTTTGCATGCCAAGTTGCCCTTCCGCCACACCTGGCATGGAAACTGCATGGCTAAGACCATCTAAGCCATAGTCTAAACTCCTAGTAGCCCCTTAAGTAACCACTATAATACTCACCTATACTCCCCTCACACCCCCTTCAAGGAGCTTAGTTTAGACTATCGCTCATCTGAGAATCACCTACCATTCACAGCCCCTCTTAAAGGGGGACTATGCACGCTAGGCGCTTCTTAGATGTCTTTGCGGACAGGGTCATTCTGGACAGACAGGATATGTGCTCGCAAATCCAGGCGGCGGGAAATTCTGCATTTCAACTCAGTCCATTCGAGTGGGTCAAGATGATATGCCAGGCCAGCACTCCCAAAATAGAAAAGCATTCCGCACAAAAAGCCCCTTGTTGGGCTGGGGAGGATGCCTCAACAAGATCCCAGCCGGAAGGATTCAACCAACAAGCTTCTTGTTCTGCCCTAGAACATGAGATTTCTGATCTAATCCTGAACCATGATGTAGCTCGAGGGTCCGCGATAAATGCAGTCACACACAACGAAGGTATGTTCTAAAATTAGATGGAGGAAGACTGCAACTCCAAAGCTTTCTTGCCATCATACTGCCTAATGGTCTACTTGTCTAATCTGTCAGCACCTCGCTTCCACATTCGCCAGGCCCAAAAGACCCGCTGGATGCACCTCGGCAGACACAACTGAAGAACTCCCGGAAGTCTGTCAATCACTCCCTTCGTTCCACTACTTCTCATTCCCCATACCTATCCGGAAGCTCTGTACAGCTAAGCTTGGAGTCCTTGAGAAAGAAAAATTGGAGGCTCTGGATCGGGCACGTCTTAAGACTGTTGGCCACCCTAAAGTCAAAAGCCCAAACCCAAAACTGAAACCCTACACCTCCAGGCCTCGGAATGCGAACCCTCAACTCGGCCCCCACAAATAACCGCTACATCCCAAACACCAAACAACAGGGAGAGCAGGCGCATTACCCAAATCTTAATATCCCAAACCATTTTCAACCCTAACCCCTGAACCCTAAACCCTAAACCCTCACCCTTCCCCCCCTTCCCCGCCCTCCCAAAGGTGGACTGTCTTGGGCGGCCCGGCACTGCAAGTATGGCCAGCTCTGCAAGCCTGTGCAAGGTTTTGGGTTTAGGGTTTAGGGTTGTCGGGCTTTGGGATTTGGGATTCATTTGGGGCTTTGGGGTTCAGGGTCTGAGGTTCAATGGCTTTTGAGCCAGAGTTGGAGCCTCTTTAAAATGGTGTCCTTCCATGAACACATACCGGTTGTAGGGGGTTGAGGTATGTCGAATTGCCTAGCCATCTTTTCGTTTGGAAAACAGCTCCCCTAAAGCCCGACCATGTTCATGCGCACAAGTCCTTTTTAGGGACCCCAAAATGGCTTAGCGTCGTTCTGGCCCAAAGGTTGAAGGTGATTACGTCCCATCCCCCATCGATGTCTGAAGGCATGGCCCAAGCCGGAAGGAGCCGTACTTCGACAATGCAGGGTGATCAAAAAGGGCTTTCAACCCCTGGAAGTAAGTTGAACACAAAGCCAAGAGCGGATCGGGTCCCTGGCACTACGAGTGAGCTTGGAGCAGCCGGTTGAAATGTCTCACTCTTGGCAGCTGACGTGGTGGTCAGTGGGAGAGCGTAGTGAACGAAGAAGGCGGCCTCAACACCGGGAAGACTAGGACAGGGGTGCCTTTCTTCCAACTGAGGGTGCTTATACACATACTTGTGCACATATATATATATATAACAGGACAATGCTCTGCAGTAGCAGGGCAGGAAACCAGGACCCCGCACTTCAGAAACCTTCATGTTTCAAGCTTGGCTAGCCATGAACGGTGACCCCAAGGAGTATTCAGCTCGGGACCTCACTAGACTAGCAATAATCATCCACATATATTACCCAGACATACCCCTATAGTACCTATTATACAGGCATCATTATTGGGGTAAAGATGCGGATTATGTTAGGATTATGTATACGCTCCCCCACCGCCGCTTAAGCACCAGTAGGACTGACGTCATGCGAGGCTCGAGCTATCGCGAAGCAAAGCACGAAGACCACCCATCTTGGCGAAGCTACTGGATTATTCCAATGCCAACCCCTATAATGGAGAACAAAACGGAAGACACAATGGAAAATGTAAAGGAAACTGCGGTTATGTGGTTGTGAGATAGGCGTTTCTATGACAGCTACGCTTGAACTCAGCATCAGCATGGTTGTTGAACCAGGAAACCAATTGTAGGATAGCCTAGCAGGCTCCAACCACCCTTAAACCAAGACAGGACTGGATCCAACGTCAGCTAATTCGACTACACTTCTCTGCCCATCCTGTTGCTGCCATCTTGATCTCCAGAATCCCACATGCTAAACCTACTCAGACCATAATCCAAGGGCTGACAAACATTAGATGCATAAGATGTTGTTGCAGGGACACTTCCCCCTAATAATGCTAGTCACGATCGCCGTGGGTAGTTTGTCACAAGCGCTAGATTCACTCATCACTCCTAATTCTCTTCCCTTAATCTATACTAGTGTGTGGGTCTGTTCACTTTACACAGATAAAAAGGTCGCAAGTTGTTTCCTCGATCCAACGAGAAGAAAACCAAAGCTACTCAATGAGAAGTCGACACCTCGAGTTTCCATCATGGATTGGACTCATGAGACCGCCGCGGCAGCATCAGTGCCAGCAGCAGGGGTGTGCCTGTCGTCGGTTTGGAAATGTGAGTCAAGAAAAGAGATCACCAAATATTTTTCGGGGAAACGCACGGAGGCTCACCACGGTTTGAGGACAAACCCAGTCAGCACTTTGTCTCTGCGAGCGAGTGTAGACCCTTCACATGGTCTGGAAGCTAAACATGCTTCCATTGTGACTTCGGGATCCTTCTCAGGAGGCCATACCATACCGAACAAAAGACGTCCACCCTGAAAAACTAAACTTTTGCGGGACGCAAATAGCTCTGAGCCAGCTCCGTCTAGGAATCCTCAAGGCCTTGCAAACCGCAATCGTTCTTGTGCATTCAAACACTCTAGCACCCAGATGCCTCATGAACACACGTTCAAAACAAACCCCCAAAACAAGTTAGAACGTCTTTTTGAAAATGCCTCTGGGCCCCCTGTTCCCGCATGGCTACTCTCTGTGCGCCGCACAATTCGCCCGTCGACGCCGCTTTGACATTGCCGACCTGCGCAGAATGTGCTTGCTGATTAGTGCTCGGGAGCATAGGGGTGAGGATGCAAAAATTGCAGCTTATCGTTTTGGAAAAATTCTTCAGAGGTTTTGCGCCACGATGCAGCAAGCAGGCACGAATTTCTCATAAGTACAGCTACCTGCCCTGCACTGGTACAGCGAAATTCTGCCTTCGAGCTCCCTTACTGCCCAAAAACGGAAGGTCCTAAACGTAGGGATCCGCCAATATAATGATCGACCCTAATCCCTTTCTGGCCGATCTTAGCCGCGCATGACCACATCAGATAGGCCCACGATACGTACCCCCAGGGCTGCAGTATACCTCGCTGCTTCGGCATCATGGCTCAGGTCGTCCAGGAGTGCGCCGTACAGCCTCTTCTCGCCTGCTGTGGGGTAGTACTTCTTTATGGTATGAAGATTGAGGCTTGCATCCGAAAGCATCGACGGCTTGAACTTTAGGATTTAGGTCCGGAGCATCTTGAGTTGTGGAGTCATCTTGGGAGCTCAGCGCCCAGAATACACAGCCCTCAGATTCACTTTAAGATCGGGCTTCACGACATTCCTCCAGGCTTGGAATTGGGGATGGTACCGAGCTTCCGTCCTCTGGAAAAGGTGAAAATGCGGGCTGCTGTCGATTGGCATCAAATCCACATTCCAACGTCACACGTCATGGCCCACCTGTGAAGCTTTGTAAAAAAAGCCCGACACGTATCCTCAGCACTGACTTCTGCTCCCTTAACTTTTGAACCTGTACAAACATGAGGACAAAGGTTTCTTGCCTGCACACGCATGCCAAACAATGAATCTTCCGGCAATACGCAACTCGGCCAAGAGGCGTATCGGTACGAATTCTTAGATGACCCCAAAATACCTGCAATTACGTAAGCACGGGTTATGAGACACTATCATTAGTTTTGTATGCGTGTTCAATCCCAGGGCACCTTCCAGGGCTTCATGTGCTGTAGCAACAATGGTAACTGGTAAGCGGAGCAACAATGTACAATTCTGCTTTACGAAGTTGCAGGGACGGCCAGCACATGCAACTTGACGACCCTCAGTTTTGAAAAGCTGGCCTGCGCTCTGCGAGATGCTGCTGCCCTGTGACACATTTGGGGGTAAAGATTGGTTCGAGGAACTGGTGGGTTTGGATTAGGGCAGTAGGTTTCAAAGCTTGCAAGCGTAGGTTTTGGTGAAGAGCTGGATTATTGGATTTTTAGATCCGGATGCGGGCAAAATGGTGAATGCATCAACGCTCTAGGGGCAGCGAATCGCAACCCTCGATCGGTCCACTTTTAACAACAAAGAGAGCAGCACTAAGTGACATGGAATCCTCGCGCTTTCCGTTCCAACATATCAGGTCACCTACTGCTTTGGGTCTCGGCGTAATAGTGACACCTCGAGCGTGCTCGGGCATTGAAATCTTAAACAAGAACCAATCCAAGCCTCTAAGCACTACTTGGGGTTTTTCCGGTTGCTAACGGCTGACGACAACCCCCTGCAATCATGTCGCAACCAACGTAACACATCCTGTGCCTGCACGTTGGGGCCTTCCAGCCCGGGCCTTACCACATCGCACGCGCAAATCATGACTCACATGGCTCATGTGAAAATGACATTGAGGAACGACGATGAAACCAGGAAATGTGGCAGTTGGCTACAAAACGGGACAAGAACCCATGACGGGTGGAACTTGGCTGCAAAACGTGACTGCAAGGACGACCATCAGCCCAACACATTTTGCAGTATGAGTGCTTGTCATACCAGCTGTTCATGCCCAACCCCCCATTGACAATGAGAAAGTTGGTGTGCATTCGACACGACAATCATTGTTCTCTAATATTGCAAAACAACGACAAATCCCAACCAACCAACCCCATAACAGGTATCATGAGAAGTCAATGAACGGATTTGGGATACAGAAAGGAGACCTGATGGCCAACCAAACTTCCAAATGTTTTAAACCTCACTCACCACGACCTGGACCTTGGAACACGAAGTTCTTGCTCCTGAAGGCCCTCACCTCTGACTGGAATGAACTTTACGCAACAAGCAAAAACTTTTGACACACCTTCCCCATCCAAACTAGGTGGCTGGCATGGCGCGCTGCATTCACGGATTTGGCTGCCGGGACATCCCTAAGAACCCGACCGCAGCAAGAAAACGCTTGATTGCACCAAAGCATGATTTTGGTCGGCATGTTTGTGATAAGGATGATTTCATGAAATGTGGACAAGATGAAGGCTAACCTACTTTTCAAGTTTCCATGTGGCCCGATACATTACTTGTGAAGTCCAATCAGCGGTTTGGGACCTGTTGAAAGATGGTTTGTTTACGTTATCAGCAAACTGCACCACGCCTAGCCTTACGCCGTACACCAGCACTGCACAACGAATGATCTGTTGATTTGGGGTGCTCCGAATGTGCTGTCCTGAGGGCTCAAAAACTGGAGACCGTCACACATTCTCCAAATTTCCAATGCGCGAGATTGTCCGGTGCACCATAAAAAGCTAGAGAAAGTTCTGGAAGTTATGGGCCTTATTTGTCAGTCTCAACATCGCGCATGTGTAGGGTTCGAATCTTAATCAATCGAATATTATCTGAAATCATATCCCCGACATGTATTATCTCGAGGATACAAATTAATACTCCAAGTTGCATTCATTTATTGTGAATCCTCATCGAATCACCACAGCAAAACCGGAATGCATTTCTTTTTCACATCTCAAATTTTTGGGAAATGGGTAATGTCTCTGCGAGATGCCCTGTGTGCCGTGCCACATGTAGAGGGACACGTGGAAACCGGCCCCGAAACTGCCCCACAACCAAATCGGTCACACTGGCCAACATTCGGGAAGAGCAATCCGACTGATCCCCACATGCAACAAGTCAGCTATCTCCCCTCTACTAGGAGTGTCTTTCTTAATTCAATCGAATTTAATGAATCGATTCTGCGGGCGCAACACACTCGCTTCTGGGGGTGGCCATGTTGGCGCGCCCGACTTCTCACTAGGACCATTATCCTCCGCGATCAAAGGAGGCGAATTAAGGCATGCACTAGGCACGTAAAACAACAGATACCAGATAGTGATGCTATGTAAATCGTGATTGTTGGCTGGTGAAACCAGTTTGCCATCATCATGTACAGAGAGGAGCGGGTTTATGGCGCCCTTTTCAAGATATCTTCTCAGGCTGCTTGCTTCATTCTCAGGAATGCCAGCGTCCGGACTGCAACAACGCAGAGGGACCTAAAATGACCAGTACATATGGTGACTCCCATATGACACACTCCTGATCTGAAGAGGTATTGCTTGAGTAAGGCTCTATGCTTCCACAAACGTTGGTACTTGCAGGGAAGGTGCAGGGACAATGCCAACTTCCAGTCTCCCGGTGCTTCCACTTAATTGACGCTGTAATCTAAGCAATTGCACAGTGAGAACAGATGGTAACTCCCTCAATGCATTGATATTTCTGTCATCCTGTGAGTACACAGTACGCCCATTCCTCAATCAGTTCCTGCGCTAAACTCTTGTTCTGCTGGATTGCTCAGCTACATCATGACGCTCACACATGCACCTCCAACAATGGGGGCCGCAAGTTGCACCTGTGCACCAGCTGGCAAGAGCGCTCTAAGGGCTTGATGGTGCATTGCAAAATCTTTGTCTCTGATGATGATGATGATGATGGTAAGGTGTTTGGATTAGCCGCCCTCTTCCCAAGACCCACGTAGAAAAAAACGCACAGTAGAAACCAAGCGGCCCACCTTCGGAAAACTTTCATGTTACGCCATGGCCCAAAAAACTTAGCAAGGGTGTTAGCTAAATGGACACTACGATCGTCAATCCCTACCAACACAACGGAGTGGTTTATGACGCTCCTTCCAAACATGGTCGACGCATATAGGCCTGCACAAGCGATTCCCTTCCACGGGCACGTGGCGCCGTCTGTGCTGGACAGAGTCGTGCTCTGTTTTGGGTTCGGAGACGTGCTCCCTCCTGGCTGAAAGGAACCACCAATCAAGTCCGGAACATCGCGTGCGTTCCAGCACCCAATTTTCCATTCGCATACGTTTCTATAAGAATGTCTCCGCCCCACTCCGCGCTGTTGTCACCACTTGACGATTTCGCAACTTCGGTGTTCTCTACGCCCACAAACGCATGTGTTTGAATGAAGGTTCCAACCTCTGGAGCAAACCAAAAACCGAAATTCCACGACCCACATGTTTTCGCCCGATGACCCGCCCAAAGGTCACCCGGCCGAAGCTCCGAGCACACAAGCGGGAGAAAGTCCAACAACGGAACCCCCGCCAACACCCGTGTGCTCTCGCAGCCCGCCCAGTGAACGTGCTCCAAAACAAACCAACCTAGGGGGTACCGGTGCAAAGTTGATGGCCACTCGCCACACTGCTGTTAAAAACTTCCACCGATTCAACCAGTTTTCGTTTCTGTGGCACTCTGACATGTGGTTCCATGCTCTACAATCCGTTTCTGTGAACTACACGCTGCAACTATGCAGCTAAGGCACAATCCACAGAGGATCTAACAGAGACACGGACTTTGTTTTTTTCTTGGTTGACAATACCATTTTGCACGCGTCTCCCTTACCCTGGTGGAGGACTACCTGAAGGACAAAATCTTTGTGTCTAAACTGTGGGCACAGGCGCGATGTATCCAGAGGATCGCCTGAATCAGCAAGTTCAGATAATACAGCTTATTAAGTTGAGAAGAGTCAATGCATATGGCATGTAGGCAGCTCGGACCTGCAAAGCCTCTAGCCGGCACCAGTCTCTTCTGCATTCTAGAAAAAGCAGCCTGGCTATTTCTTGCATTTTCCCACACTAAAGCAGAATTTTTGTGCCCCCTTGGGTCTTTTGTGCGCTTATCTCTGTCTGACCGCTTGAGGTCGCCTCGTTTTTTTCTTGAGGACTAATTCATTTAGAGCCGGATGGCAGCTTCCACTGGACCCGTTCTCAATTGACATGTCCGCACTGAGAAAAGCAAACTGACCTGCGACATGAGCACCCAAGTCATGTCAGTTCCAAACTCTCATGGTGCAAAGTCATGTAAGTTTGAGGCTGGTCCCGTCACCCTTCAGCGAAGGGGGGCTTGAAGGGAGGATGAAGGGTGGAACCCTTCTCACTTTTTTGAAGGGAGGCTGAAGGGGGGGGGGGCCCTTGGGGGGGAGAGGGGGGGGGCTTGAAGGGGGCTTGAAGGGGGGCTTGAAGGGGGGCTTGAAGGGGGGCTTGAAGGGGCTTGAAGGGGGGCTTGAAGGGGGGCTTGAGGGGGCTTCAAGGGGGCTTCAGGGGACTTGAAGGGGGGCTTGAAGGGGGCTTGAAGGGGGGCTTGAAGGGGGCGGTTGAAGGGGGGCTTGAACGGGTGCCTTGAAGGGGAGCTTGTGGTGAAATCTCCCAACCCTCGTAGCTCCTTGAGCCCCCTTAAGCCTTAGCCCCCCCCCTGTTAAACCCCCTTATAAAAGGAGGCGATAAATGTTAACAGTTTGGGCTGCGCCCCCCCTCCTCCCCTACCACTCTTTTTAAGCCGAACACGCACAACCCCCCTTAAGCC
>CAJNIZ010045215.1:0-45826 GCA_905231905.1 Symbiodinium pilosum | reverse complement strand
TAGTCTAAACTCCTTAAAGGGGGGTGATGTAGGGATTATAGGGGCCTACTATAGTGGGGCTCAAGGCTTGGTTCCAGGAAGTCCAAAAAAAGGTTATAGGGTTTTTAGGGTTTAGGGTTTTTGGGGTTTAGGGTTTTTAGGGTTTAGGGTTTTTAGGGTTTAGGGTTTACGGTTTTAGGGTTTAGAGTTTTTAGACACCCGCATCATGGTCTTAGGGTTTAGGGTTTAAAGTTTTTAGGGTTTAGGGTTGTAGGGTTTAGGGTTTGTTTTAAGTTTAGGTTTTTTTAGGATTTAAGTGGTTTTCAGGGTTTAGGGTTTTAGGGTTTAGGGTTTTTAGGTTTAGGGTTTTTAGGCTTTACGTGGTCTTATGGGTTTTAATGGTTTTTGATGAGTTTTCAAGGGTTTTGCGGTTTAGGGTTTTTAGGGTTTAGGTGGTTTTGAGGGTTTAGGATTTTTAGGGTTTATGGTTGTTTAGGGTTTAAGGGTTTTAGGGTTTAGGGTTTTTAGAGTTTAGGGTTTTAGGGCTTAGGGTTTTTAGGGTTTAGGTGGTTCTATGGTTTTTAATGGGTCTGCTTTGGAATTTTTAGGGGTTTTACGGGGGTTTTTATGGTTTAGGGTTTTTTGGGTTTAGGGTTTTTAGGGTTTAGTGTTTTCAGGGTTTAGGTGGATTTTAAGGTTCAGGGTTTTTAGGGTTTAGGGTGTTTAGGGTTTAGGTTTTTACGGTTTAGGGTTTTTAGGGTTTTTAGGGTTTAGGCGGTTTGTAGGGTTTAGGGATTTTAGGGTTTTTACAGTTTACGTAGGGTTTTTAGGGTTTAGGGTTTTTAGGGCTTAGGGTTTGGGGTCGGGCTTGGCAAACCTCCAACCTTTTTCGCGTCCATAATTAATGGAATTGCGCGCGCAAAAAGCCCGGCCACAGGCTGCGGCCTAGCAAACACACCTAGGAGCGCACACTCGACGCATTTGGAGCGCACACTCGACGCAAATAGGAGCGCACACTCGATGCCTTCCCCCTTTCCTTTAGCCCTAAAACCCTGATTATATCCCCCCCTGAAGACCAAACCTAGAAGTCTCCCCTATGTCTTTCCAAGAGAAGCAACACAGGAGTCACCTCGCCCAGTCGGGCTGTACGTGAGGTGCTGGGCGCCTGGCCCTGGCAAACTGAAACGGGTCAGGTGCTCCAGAGGGTTAGGGGGTTTGCCACTTACATGGCCACATAGCTTTGCAGGTGGTTTAGTTTAAGGGGTCCGGAGGTTAGGGGTTATGGGGGGGCTGAGAGGTTCAAGGTATAGGGTCGGGGTTCGGGATGGTTTTGGATTTGTGGCGCTTAGGGGATGTCACATGTTGGGCTCTTCATGGATCGTACAGATATGTACGGATGCTCATGGGCACCATGTTTCGCATTCAATTGTCATCAGGTGTGACTAGTTACTATCTGATTGCTGTTTGTTGCTACCAGCACAACCACGCTATCCCTCCTACGACTGCAACTACGACTGCCACGAGTGTGAGGAGGACAACAACCTCCTCCTCCTCCTCCTAGTCCTCCTCCTCCTACTCCTACTCCTCCTACTACTACTGCTACTGCTGCTGCTGCTGCTGCTGCTGCTCCTACTACTACTACTAAACAAAAGCACACAAATGGAATTACAATTGCTCCCGCCTGCCAGGTGCCGGATGAGGAATCGGTTAGATCACGGCAGTGCCGGAGTGGCAAATAGCCCCAGCATCCCTGGTGGCTGTTGCTTGCCGGCAATTGCTCTCGGGTCTGCGCAAGATGGGTTGTCATTCCTGGAATTCGGGAGTGGCCTTGTCGAGACCCCACGGTAGTTCTCAATAAATCAAAAATCTTAACTCTACAACTGGACCCTGTATGAAGCTGATACCTGCAAAACACCCATCGGCAATTTATTATCAGTCTCAGCATGTTCCCAAGCCTAAACGATGTTAACGTCCGGAAGGCGATCTGGCTAAAAGATTTCCATGGCAATGGTGATGATGATGATTATGATGTTGATTATGATGATGATCCTGATGATAACGCTGTATTCTTGTTGATGTCTCCCTACAAAGCCCCAGAAGTTGGGGATCGTTGGAAAAGCCTCCAAAGAGGGGATCCACTTGTTCCAGAAACCATGTAAACCCTAAATCCCCTGGAATATCCTCGTATCACAATTGTTCCTAGTTACTGTGTGCCTACATTGCCCCCACATAACCCCAAAACGAGGCAAAGAATCCCTGACACTCTATCGCCCTCTTCCCACAGTTGCCCCCTTCCAAACCAAACAGAGCATTGGCCTGAAAGCTGAGGCAATCATCCGCCATGTGGAAGCGGAAGTATCCCCTCGAAGTTCAGCACTCAACGAAAAGAAGAAAGCAAACTGCAAAAACCCAGACAGCATCTTACCTGCCCACCTGGGGCGCTCCGCACAGCTTCGGCCCCACATTCCCGTCACAGTTGTGCCTACCACTTGCCTCAGAAGAGCTGCACATGGTGAACGCATATGCTTAACGTAATGCTGCAAAGCATAAACTCTGTAACGCTGTTCGGCAGAGAGCCCTCTCGTCTCCATTTAGGGACTTTGGCGGCTTAAAGCTCATTCGGATGTGGAAGCCTACACTTCGTTACAGCTGAACTCTGTGCAGCCTGGAAACACATTCCACAGGATCTGGCTTGTCATTCCATACCAGCACTGGGTGCTGTTGCTATTGGTGCAGTCGCCATCCCCCACGTGCAGAAAGCCATAGTCAGACTTCATGCACCTTGTCTTGGGCACTTAGCTTCCACACTTCGTGCTGCGCTTGAGCACATATGACATCAGCCCAGACCTAGCATTTGGGAAGTCATGCGATGGCACTGGCAGCCATAGCAACTCTCTCCTGCAACACCAGTGATATGGACACCCTGAAACATCCTCAGAGACACCCACTGCAGCCATGACACTGAAGGTGAAAGAGGTTGCACTCCGCATACTTCATGTAGAGTCGCTGCACCTTTCGGCTGGTGAAACCGACCCCCTGAGCCTGAAAGGGCCTGAGGCCTGCAGCCTTGAGTTGTGCTCACAGCATTCAGGAGAGCTGCCTCCCGAGCGATCAGGGCCCGCGGATAGATCTGCACCTCGTCCAGCCTCCCGCGAAAGTGCACCTGCTCATGCGCGGAGGTCGTACGTGAGTACAAGCCGAGAGGCGCCATGAGACGCCGCTGCTAACCACAAACCAAAAACACATCGGGACTCCATGAACCAGGAGACCTCGGGCTGAGAAACCCTGAAAAAGTCTAGCATGATTAGGGCCTTGTTGTAGTTGTCGATGAAAGCCCCCACTGCCAGCACTGAGTCCAAGTAGCCTTCAGATCTTTCCAAGCTCGATCCGTGTAACAACTGCCCTTCGGGCAGGAGGGAGATAGCCCCTTAGGGTTTAGGGTTTTGGGTATCATGGATGGGATGGCCACAATAATGGAGCATCAAAGGAAATTGCAAGCGGAATCTGATATGGAAGCTTTTGTATATATATATATATATGTACACACATACCTGGGGTTTTAATAGCTCAAACATGGTCCCCCTAATTTCTGGAAATCCCCACATCAACCTTCAGCTGAGCATCGAATCCGTCCATGCGTATGGTTGGCATCTGCAAGCATGTTTGAATATCCTCAGCCAAAGCTGCAAGATGCCGCAACCTCCCAGGCGTAGTGAGACGTGGCTAAGGTGCAGGCCATCCAAGTAGGCTGTGGAACGACTGTCAACCTTGACTATATGGGGGGTTTCCACAAATTATCCTATATAACAAGTGTTCATGAGTATCGTTATATTTCGTATGGATATGTACTGGGGGCGTCAATTTTCAGAAACGTCCATTTCTGATCCTGGCCATAACATGGGGAGCGCGCGCACTTCTTAACTTTACGCCTCATCATCGCACAGCAGAAACCTCTCCATGCGGTCCTTCCTTGAAGCCCAATACTTGCAAAGGATTCTGGGCTAATCGTCTCCCCTTGCAGCAATCTTAGGCCAAGCTGCCTCCATACCATCCCAGAACAGCCTTGCGAGCGAGCCGTCATAGGTACCAACCACATGATGCCAGGACTGCGTGCTGAACACCGGCGACGTGAGCCAGTTGGACTCATGCATGAAGAGGTCGGAGCTGCTCAACTCTGTGGCAAGAATAAAATGGGCCCGTGCGGAGGATGAGACAAACAAGGACCATCCAGCAGACACCTCGCCTGAAAACTGCACGAAGGAAACGACACCGCCCTTGTCCACAAAGGCATCAACGTTTATCCACGCAGCTACAGTCAACTCTTGCGTAGGGAGTCCTAAGGAATCCGCAGAAACTAGATTCCTAGGATGAGGGCTGCCCCAAACGGACCCATCAAAGGACAGAGCTCCACCAGACCTCCCATCCACCCACACTGAAGTGAAGTCTGCTGACAGCAGCTCTAAATGATGTCCGACTGGCCCCGAGCTGCCAAGCTGAAAAAGTCCAAGGCCCGACCCTCGGGCCAGGGCACTCCCCAGCCAGTCCAGGGAGGAGCTCGACTCCTGGGCATCATCAAAACACCACTCCAGTAAAGGTCTTGGCAAGCCAGTGGAAGCAGCAGCCTGTGCAGAGTTCCCCCCTGGCATGCCGTAGTTCCCCCCAGGCTTTAACAGCGACACTGGCGACTGCACGTGGAGCGCACCAGTGTCAATCCAGCTCGAAGCACTTGCGCAAGCTGTGTCACAATGGCAGACCTGGTACACTCCGATCACCGTGACCGTCACATCTGCCCACCAATGGACCGTCTCTCCCAAAGGCATTTGGTAGACAGTGGGCAGTGTGCTGCAGGCCAAAGTACCAGTGCAAGTGAGACCGGTGACGCCGCTGATCAATGAGTCGGACTGGCAGCTGCCTCCCTCGACAACGAATTTCAAGCGGCCCGTTGGCTCCACACTTCGATCGAGGCCCACCGCGCCTTAGCATGGCTCAGATGGCGCAAGATCGCGTAAGCAGTCAAGTCTTGGGTGATGAACCCACGCGTTTCTTTGCACGATGTCTTTACGAGGGCTTGTGCAGAAACGAGCTTGATTCCCCGTTGAGGTTCCCTTCTTTGCACACAGCTTCACGTATTTCTGCAACTTCTCTGCGTCCATAGATACAAACACAAAAACATGGGTTCGAAATCTGTCGAGTTGCTGAGGGCGATGCTGAAGGGGGCGTACTGCACACGGGTCCATACTTGCCCTGTGCTGATTGACGGAATAACGTAGAGCCTGACATGGGTTGCAACTCTGACGCTATACCAAGCTGTTGCCTGCCAGGCTGCTGCCAACTGAGGACAAGGCCATCCCATGAAGGCAGTGAAGTCAAGAGGGGACGAGCAGCCATCAGAGAGGAAGGATGACATGTAGCCATCAGAGCAATAGCCTGACTTTGGACAGGGCACATGACTCGAGAGTAATTATATAACGCTCTAGTGATGGATACGCGTGAATGGGAAGTTGGAAACGCTTCAATTTTGTGATCTGGCAATGTTCTGGCAAGGCGCTGGCCTGGAGCTGCAGTTGGTTCGGCTTAGTCTGGAAATGAGGTTCCCTGAGTCTCTTTGAAGTTGCAAGTTATTTGTCCAAAGATGTTGTTCGACAAGCACACGCGCACGCCCAAATATTGGAGGGGACTTGGGGGCGCGCACCATGCTTTGCAACTTGGCCACAGACTTGTGTAGGAAGCGCTTCGGGCATGATGGGGCCCCTTGAATTTCCAGGGAGAACCTGTGGAGAGTTCATGTAGCGCCATGCTGCCAAAAAAAGATACAAAAAGTCGCCCTAGCATGTCCCTGAAGACCTCCGCACAACTGGATGAAAGACCTCCATGAAACCCAGTCTTGAGGTAGATGACCCCCAAAAAAGGAATCCCCCCTCCTACCAACTGTTCCACTAACAACAATGTCACCATCTATTGTGAGCCAGATTTGAAACGAATGTGTGATGCAGGATGTGACCTAACCATGATTTCATGATGCGATGTTTTATTTATAGCCCCTGTTGATGCATGTTTAGGTATACCTACGTATTAGCGAACACAAAAACACTCACATATACACATATACCTACAAATGTGTAAGCGCTTTGCATCATGAACCCTGAGATAACTTGGCTGCATTTTACAGCAGCCTGATAAACCTGCAACTGTAGCTCTATACCTCAAACCCTTCACCTTCAACTCTTCTTAACCCCAACGCTGAACCGCAAACCTCAAGGCCTTTGACTCCAAACCATAAACAACAATGAATCCTTTTCAACGCCAAACCACATAGCCCTAATAAGCCTGAACCTCATTCCCCCGAAGTCCTACATATCCTCACCAACCCCAGCTTCCACTTAATTCTCCATTATTTAGGCCCGGAACTTCCCCCAACACTTAAACCTCGGAATTGACCCTGTGTTTCTCATTTTCTTTGCCATCTGACCCTAAAACCTAAATAGCAGTTTCTTTCCATGTTGTCTATTTGACTTTCCATGCGGTGCTCCATGTTATGATCCCCTACACAACCCCTGGAAACCCAGATAATTTCTAGAAAACCTGTAACCGCCTAGAAAACTCTTGAAAGACCCCCCATTTTAACTCCTTCCAGGAAGCAGATACGCCAGGAGCCCCGAGCCGCCAGGTCAGAAGGCAAAAGAGTCAGTTGCTGGTCACCTCTGGCTAAAAAGTTCAGGATTCAGCGTTTTGTTGACACCGTTTGCACTTTTTCTCCAGTGCCAGCAGCTAGGATTTAGGGCTTAGGGGTCGGGGTTTAGGGTGTAGAGTTCAGGGCTCTGGGTTGAGGGATTCCGAATGATGGATGATCATAGGGAAATCAAATGGCACGGAAGCTACTTTAGGGGGGTTATAAAAGGGTCCTTTAGAAGGTTTCGATGGTTTTGAATGAAATGGAAATTTCAATTTATGGTTAGGGTTTTAGGTTTAGTCTCCCTTTACGAATGTTGTCAGGTCGAGATCGATAGGATTTGGTCTTGGAAGCTTGTTCGAAATTGTCGTTCTCCGCTTCGTGCCTTTTGATTGGGGTTGGTAATTTTAGGGACATAGAAACGTCCACCCACCGGGCATGGCTCGAGTTTGGGCTTCCGAAGACATCACTCAACCATTTTCGTAGCAACTGGCACGCAAGCCTGGTCAAAAATGGTCTCCAACAGTCTCCTGAAAGACAAACCACAAGCACAACGCAAAAAGACTTTGAATTCCACGCCAGTCCTCTACAGTCCTCTACACTCCTCTACATTTCATGTTGCAAAACGGGGGCCCCGAAATCACGAAGACCTTGTTGAGAAGCCCCTGTGACGCAATTTTCAGCGCGAACCCCACCCACCTGCAGTGAGGAAGCGATCTTGATTGATGCTCACGTCCTTGTCCGCCACCCCACAGACCCCAGTGGTGAAGAGCACCTTCTTTTGTCAAGCTTGTGATGCAGTTGCTTCAGGAAACCGGTGCTCGCTGCTGCAGACTGATCCAGAAAGCTAGCCGTGCTAGCCTCCTTGCAATGCTCAAACTTTTGTTCCCGCCTTGTCTGCCGAAACATTGAGGCCCTGCCCGGTGAATCCAGATACACCCGTCAAGGCACAGGACTGGCCGGCCACGCAGTTCGCATCCTGCGATGCAGCTTTCACATGCTTTAAGCATCTGCACGCATGGCATGGTCTTCTAGGTTCCCGTGTTGGGGGAATGTTGTCATATCGGGATGAGAACCATCCTCTGACCGACCCACGTCAATCTGACCTCCAAATTCAGTCCTGCGATATTGGACTAGGACCAATGACAGTGAGCACCCCCGCCATGACAGGAAAGTCATCGAAGGAGTTACACCCATTATAGCCATCACCTCAGAGCAGCATTGTGCGCTGCATGACGGGCCAAGCAAGTGGGGATCCGGGAAGTTCCTGCCAGGCCACTGCAAAAGCAGATCAGCCATTCGCCGCCTTGAGGAACCTTCAGAAGGCGTAAAACCAGTGTTTTGTGAGCATTTGTATTCAGAGACCTCCTGCCTGAAGCGCAATAAGCTCCACTTGATCCAGCCAGGTCAAGTCCAGGAACTGCCCTCAGTCTGAGAAGCGTTTCGGAAGCTTTTTCAGCTTTCGGTGAAGACGAGATGCCGAAGCCAACATCAGGATCCAGGGCTGTGCTGCCACAGCTGCCGGTGCTTGGCACCAGGGCCTCATTTTATCTTCAATACTTCAGCAGAAGCGCGGACAGGTGCTCTTTAACCACCCCACACTCAGCCCAGCACCACTTTGTCAGAAAGCTTCGCTGTCTCCGCGCGAAAGCCGCGCGCTCCACCAAGAACACACGGCACGCCAGCGCGGCATTCAGCATCCTGACGAGACGAAGAAACGGAGGTAAACTGGACCGCACACTAAGTGATGGCCGGGCCACTGAGGACAGAAACGTGGGCGCAGTCAGCGACTTTCTGCAAGTGTTCATAGTAAAAATGCACTAGCTCCACAGCAATGGTGGCAGCGAAAGCAGCAACAGCGGCAGCAGCAGCGGCAGCAGCAGCGGCTGCAGCAGCAGCATCAGCAGCAAGCAGTGGAGGGATAGCAACATAAGCAGCTTCGAAGAAAACCATCGGTGGGGCAGGCAGGTTACGTAAGCCGCTGTTGTAGCAAATTTCAGGAAATGCCAACTCTTACCGAAGTACAACGACATACAACGACTCACATCCGCCTGCGTATGGGCGCTTGGTCCCAGCACGGTAAGCAGGCCTGCAGAAACACCTTGGTCACATCCAACACGGTTTCACGACCTATCTTTCACGCACCCAGGTAAAATTTGCAGGCTTTCTCAACGCAGTGTCCTCAGATATTCTTGAGCACACCCGCTCGTGGGTCATTATCGCGGCAGAGTCACGGAAGTCTTCCAAGGAGGTGCAGCTGCCCGTGTTCAATGTGGCCACGGGGGTGGCGAGGCAATAGCACATCTTCCAGCCTCAACTTCCCCTTTCCTCTGCATCCTGCCCCACCCGACTGAAGCTCCAAGGCTGAGTATATAAGTGAAAGCATTTCCCAGGACCGAGATGCGCACACACTATGCAATGCCTGCAACCCACATGATGCCAATATTGGGCAACTCCAGCTGCAAGCTGAAACGTTACATTCACTTCCGGCATGCGAACAACGCTGAATACCTAACCAAAGCACCTACACGTTGATTAATAGCCACCAGCCACAAAGCCTTCCTGGACTTTCCTACAGACGAGGACACATCTGAGGAGTGCGCGGCCGCCATGAGGAATGTCAGTTGGCAGGAGGTCTAACTGAAAGTCCTGGACTGAGATTTCAGCTACTGCCGATAGGAAATCCCACGGCAAATTGCTCGTGCTAAGACGCTTCCATACCGCTTTTGCAGTCTAGTTTTGTCGAGGATCACTGGCCACTTGCCGCAGTGCACCCGACCCTGTGCTCAGCACACTGGACGTGGTATTGCCACAGTCGCTGTCGTAAGAGATGAGGGCCACTTTGTCCTTCACGGCTGCTTGGCGCCATGGGCCGCGCTTCTATGACAAACACGAACACCGACATGCAAATTTGCTGGTGCAAGACTCACCCACAAAAACAAAGGCTTCTTGGTCCTGCGCGCTGCGCCCCTGCACAGTGAAGCCGGCGCTAGGAACAGCGCAGGCAACTCCAGCCCGGCATGTCGAATCCTTGATGCCAGGCGCTCTACGCCTATTACGAATCATTACTGCTGATAGTTACTTGGTTTTGGGAAGCATGAGCAGTGTCATGAGCAGTGCTGCGTGCCTGCTCCTCCACGGGGCCGTTGACGGTGAGCAACCCTGCATCTGCTGCAAAGTCCTAACAGCACACCGGAGGCAAAACAAGCCTAAGCTTCACCCCTCCCTTAAAAAAAATTGGGCAACTAGACCACCAGAAATAGCTGACCATTGACTTACAACAACAGTGCTTGCATGCTGCATGTTACTTTGCAAGGCCAAGTGGCGGTAAATTCATCACACGACCCGAAGTTGTCCTTGAATAGGTGGGCGAAGAGTAGCTTAGGTGTGGTCTTGGGGCTTGGCATGTTCCTCATGCTATGCACAGCTGAAGCACGCAGCATTCGCTCGACTGCCTCTAATGCCTGCCTGAACGCATCACCCTAACTGCCGAGCTGCTGCGCAGTAGCAAACCCTCCACTCCCCGCCCGCAGGGAGATCGGCAGCTGTGAGCGAGAGGTTGCCGTGTGTGCCCACCTTGCCGGAAAAATCACAAGGTCTGAAGAAGCAAATGGATCTGAAAAAATTTAGGAAGAGCTCCCCTGGAATGATGAGATCCCCAGAAATCACGGTTGATGTCCATGTATAGTCATGACACCTTCAAATGCAGTGCCCACCCACCTGGAAACATACGAGCATCATTGAAAGCACGCCGCCTGTACAATGCCTAATGTGAAACTGTATAGAAGTTGCACTGGCCTCATGGCGCACCTTGGACAACCAAGAAGACTAGGCCACATTTTCCCACAAACGCGGAGCAAGCTGAGGATCGAATAAACTCTTTGCTGCCACTTGTTCAGTTCTTAGGCTGGGGAACCCTGCCCTCGCACCCTTTGCCCACTCCTAAGACCGCAGAACCCCAGCAGCCCCGTTTCGGCCAGTTAGTAGGAACATACATGCAAAGGGACCCCTCCAGGAATAGATTTCCATGTTCCCTGAACCCGAAATGCTAGAGTAATTCCCTTATTCTGTAACCACACAAAACACGTGGCCTGCGGGTACATATCCTGGGCCAGATGGCGACTGCGCTCCTCGATGCCACAGGACCTGGTAGAGCGAAGCTGCTGATTTCCTTCTACGGCTGAGCGGCTTAGAATGATTTGAGAGTCTCCCAAAATTAGGAGTACCCTTGTTGGGGGTCCCCATAATAAGGGCTATCATTTTTTGGGGTCTATATTGGGGTCCCCCTATTTTTGGGAAACTACCATTTAGGGTGGCTTAAGATGATGCAGGGTGGTTACACACTGCAGGAGACATTGGGAAACCAATCATTGTGATCACCAGGATGCCTGGAGGCTACCTCTGTGGAAGGTCTTGCAGCTTGTGATAGTTTTGTTTATACAGCTTGCCAAACAATCTTGGCAGCTAAAAAACCTGCGATTCTGAATTGCCAAGCGGCTACTTCTGAGAAATCACAAAACAGAAATATGTCGAATAAACAAAGCTTCCAATAGTAAGGACCTCAAATGCCATGCCGAAAATGTGTGTTTGTCTGAAGATTCCCATTTCTAGGCCATCTAGATTCCACGTAGAAATTTCACAGATCGAGGGGCGGCTAAGATTTGCTGGCACACCAGCACACAAACATACAATGCGATCAGTGCTGCCGATACTCCCACCACAATTACGCAAGTGCTGCAAATGAAGGCCATCATTGGCCCCGAGACCCCAAACCTCAAATCTCACTGCCGTGGCACCCAGTCGACCCTGGAACAAGAGCCACTCTGTCCTCCGATTGGCCAGGTTTTTGCATGGCTAGACCCCTGGGTTCTGGGATTCTGCGATACTCACAATAATGGCAGCACCAGCTGCCTCATCCCTGTCGAAAAATCTGAGGAAACTTCGCTCGAATGGTGTGATCTTTACTCTCACTCAGGCTGTTTGGCCCTACCTCAGCACGCAACGTCCGATCACACTGCTTCAGCGCGTGCATAGAGACCCTCAGGGAATTCAGAACATTGCATCGACTCAGTTCAGTCAATGCCTTCCCTTGGCGTGTCCAGAGGTCCAAAGCCCAACACTTCATTCCGGGTCCTCGGCCGAAAGCTCCGTGCCATTGATGTCCAAAATACAATCTACGCTAGCAACCTTAGCTCAAGCGATAAATTCAAGCCTGTGCCTTCCTTAGAGGAAAATGTGTAGCCTACTGAGGGGCTGTGGAATGCAAGCCCTGTCATAGTCAACACACGGAACTTGCAATTGGATTGCGGCAGTCTTTGAGTGGGCCCAGTAGCTACCCTGCAGGCAAAGCCTGGGATCTTGCCTGCTGGGGTATGTGTCGAGACCTAATCGGAGCTCCGGCAACCTGATGGCCAAAGCTTGTAAGGGGGGGTTCCCAAAATGAGGGTACCTTTTTGGGTGTCCCTAAAACAAGGACTATACTATTTTTGGGTCCGTGTTGGGGTCCCCCTATTGTGGGGAAACTACCATATGAAACACATGTCCGGCATTTCAAGCAGCATCTAATTATTTCCTGTGCTGCATGTGAGCTATAGTCTAAACTCCTACCGCAGCATCCCCCTTCATAAGCCCTATGATAATCCCATTAATAATCCTCAACGTAACCCCCTTTAAGAAGTTTAGACCTTAAACCCTAAATAGTAGCTTCCATTTTCTTTTCCATCCCCATAGAACCCCCTCTTTAACCGCGTTTAAACTCCCTTTAAGGAGTTTACACTATAGCTCAACACTAAATCCCCATCCCTATAAACTACCCTAGAATCCCTGTTTCCATTTCATTTTCCATTCTCTCGTCCATTTGATTCTCCATTATTGGGTGCATGTTCAAGACTGGCCGGGAATCGCATGAATCAAGCCCAGCTGCACAGAGAAACGATTGCGACGGACTTGGACCGCGCACCACAAGCATGCCAGCAAGAACCTGGTCTGATAGTATAATGCAGTATATCATGAATAATATACGATATTGTGGTATAATACGGTTTTAAACATGGAGGTCTTGGCTTCTTCTGCTGCTTTCGATCCAGCACCTGCACTTTTCAGAACCTTGGGCGCAGACACCGTTTCAGACCTATTAAGTGCAAAGAAGCTGCTCCAAAATCAGCGTTGCCATTGTCGCCGCAAGCACTACCACCAGACTCGTCAGGGCAGTAACATATCCTCCACCTTTCGGCTTGAATAGGCTCATCAACTCCATCCGCTACTTGTTGCATTGATGGTGCTAGCCGTTCCCTGAAGCACCCAGACCAAAGAGGCAGAACTGAAATCCCCAGCAGACCCCAGATTGAAGCAGCCTAGCCTTCCTCCATGAGGGATGTCAGAACCCGTCAAACTCAGGGTTTGGTCTGCTGCCAGGGCCAGGAAACCACCTGCCAGCAGAAGCCGTTCGGGGTTTATGGTTTAGGATGGTTTAGGGTTTCTGAATGCTTCTGATGCCCTCCGATCAACGCCCACAGCGGTCGGAAAACGTCTGGAAACAGCGGGAGAATTGTGGGGTTTAAGTGCCCTACAGCAGTCCTGCTCTGAGCACAACAGCTGAAGAGGCCATGCACTATCCAACTTCCAACCCGTAATAAGCATTCCCCGCAAAGGAAATGATAGTCGAGCCTCGTTTCATGACGGTGGGAGACTTCATTACTGGTGCACGGGAGGGCCACCTTGCAAACCAAGAAAAAGTCCGGATGCCCTGCTTTTTGCCTGATGAAAGCTAGGCTGAAATCCTTGCTCATGCTGCAATGGGTTACAGGGACCACGCCGAGGCTTCATATGGGGACCACGTAAAAACCGATATGGGCCATTCCGCCATTCCCAACTAAGCATGAGCAGGAATCACCTTTTTGACCCGCTTTCGGATCGTAAGCTTGCAGATGGCGCATCGCCATTTAGGCTTTCGATGCCGACATATGTTGCTGCCACCACATGGGGCACATACCGCCCGTCGGCAGTTGTGCACACAGTAATCAAGAGATAACTCATTGTCGCACTTCGAGTTGGAACCGTCGACTGGCTTGAAGAAGGCTCTGGACCCGGAGGGTTCACCTTTGCACGAAATGTGGCCCTTGCTTGGCACAAGCACAGTAGCTCGGGATGTCCTTGGGTGAACAAAATACCAGCAAGAGACGAGTTCATGGTAGCAACGATCACATCGGATGACCTTTGGCTCCGAAGGCCTGTGCTCGACGGTTGGCAACTTCATGCGATGCTCTCCCGGATCATACGTCCTCGTGTCTGACCTAATGGCTGGTCTTCGTTGGTGCATCTTCTTCTTGCCAACGTCAGAAGCTGCATAGACTTGAAGTTGCGTGTCTCGCTGCTCACCAAAAGCAAAGGCCCGCAAACGCCTCCAGAGATTACATGACGCCGCACAGTCAATGTTAGCATGACATTCTTCGAACTTCCTTATCAAATGCTCAATACGCAAGCGCGCGATCTCGATCTCTGAATCTTCCAGCGCTCGGGAACTCCACAAAGCAAGCGCCCGGAGCAAAGTCTTCTTGATAGTTTGCTGGCTGTCGGTCACCTTTCATGGCATACTAGGCATCATTGCAAAAGGACAGTTTCGGCCAAGATGGCACGTGGATTTGGATTCTGATGCGTTCGGGATGATGTGTTCCGTTCCTCCACACTTGGAGGCAAGTACAGGCCCATGCACTCGAGGCACCCTTGACGAAGACCTGTTGGGTGGAGAAAACTAGGCGATTAACAATGATTAACATCCTAAAGAAGTCCCCTGATCCCCCACACGCATAACTGGCCAGCAAACCCTTCTAGATGGGGCTGCCGAGCAACCCGGTGCTCTTCTCTGACAGCTCCTGTGCCATCGCTTTCGCCCGCTGCAGCGAGCCGTGGAGGCGACAAGGCTGCAGCAGCTTGCAGGATCAATCTCCGTAGCCTCTTGGGCGAGGCGTCTGTTCGCAGGGTTTTGAGGCGCAACGCCCAGGTGGAGACTTTCACTCCACGTTCCTCCATGGACAGGTTGTGCCACTGCGACACGTAGCGCTGGAACTCCATTGCGAGTTGCGGAGTTCCCTCTTCTCCGTCATGGTCACTTACACCCTGGGCTACGGCCAACTCGTACTGCAAGCTTTCCAGGCTCTCAAATGACTCACCTCTGGTCTTTCAAATGCTTCCATAACATCCATGAGCTGTTCTTGCTCTAACCACGCCTACTTGGAAGTTGCCCCTGGTCATCAGTATTTTGGAGGGTCGCGGCTCAAAAATCTAAAAAATAACAATCTTTCAAAAAATCTGCTGCATCATCAAGTCTCTGCATACGACTTCGGGTTGCCGACACCACCTCTCGACGCAGTCCCGTGCAACAGCGAGGCTGGCTGGTAGTCGAGCATTTGACCGTGACTTCGCTTCTACGAGGGCACGTAACATCCGTGCCAGCAGCTCAAGGGGGGTGAGCTCACCGCAATTCCGACACAGCACTGGCAGGTCCTTGGCTGGCTGAATTCACACAGAGCACAAACGAATATCTGCTTACAGGCCCGTCAGCAGTGCAGCAAAGGAATCAGGCAAGAGGCTAGTTTTGCCACCCAGCCGCAGACGTGGCAGATCGCTTGGGCCAGGTCTGCCTTTTGCCGGCATGCCTGCGGCGAGGACGCCTCCCGCAAGCCCGTGGTCGTGCATGTTTTTGCTGGTAATGTCCGGTGCAAGGCTCGAGAAACATTTCATCAACTGCAGGCCTGAGCAGCCCTGAGGTAGCGCCTTATGGTGCCTCGTCGGTCAGTCTTTCGAGCAAATTTTCGCGCGTGATGCTGCCAGTAGCGCTCCATTGCTGCAACATGCAGAACCCTTAAAGTACAGGAGCTAGTGAGTTGAGCCATGTTGAACACAAGGCTCTATTGTTGTTGCTCTGCCTCTTGTGGAAGAAGTCTCGCGGCCACCATTTCCAAAGCGTACATGCATGCTGTCCACACCGCAATACAGCGGTTTTGGGTTGAGATGGCAACGCCCCACTGCATGCAATTTCTGACGAAGAGCCTGATCAAAGTCTGAAAGCCGCAGTATAATTTGTACGAGACGGACACACACAAAACCCTGACTTGGCCTTCATGCGGGGTCAAGATCAAAATGCTTCAAAAATGTGTATTTTTCACACGCTATCCACATAGAGTCTATCCAAGGAAAAGGACTCCCGTGGACTCCCATACAGGCACTCCTGAATTGTGGAGTCTTCTCATTGGTGTTCCAAAACCGACATGGCCTGAAGCAACAGCAGCGTCTGGCGACGTTGATCCGCAGCTGCCACCCTGAAGCCGTCAACTTGTGATCAGGTTCTCTTGCATGAGTGCTGTACTGTGCTTTTCCAGCTGAGAACATAAATCGAGTCAAGCGATTGCACAACAACTTTGGATGCTCACCAGAACGAGGCAGCAGTAATGCAGCACAGGCTAGCTCTTGCTGGGAGGGTGCGCTATGTCTCACCCCACCACCCTTTGCTGTAAAGTAGACTCTCCCATTCCCCTCTTTTGCCATCCGCCTCTGCCACCAGTGTCAGGTGGTCAAAGCTGGTCAACCGCTGCCCAACAAAGCGCAAAGTGCAGGCCTCTCAGGCAGCGAGTTAAAAGTGGAGACCTGCTTCCAAACTGCCTGCCCAGCAGAGCACATATGTTTGACTCAGACTCATTGCAAGGCCTGGCCGGCGATGCAGCGCTGGTCCTGCGGGCCACAAAAAGCAAAAACGAAAAGGTCCATGGGCAAGACCGCATGTGGCAAGTTGTGAGAAGTCCTGGTTGGGCAGTGGCCCGTAAAGAGTGAGAGTACCAGCACGAGTTGCGAAGTCAGCCGCAGCAGTGCAGGCTGTGCCGTCAGCCGAAGTGCAGTAGCAGATGTGCCACACCCCTCCATGCTCCGTGGATCCGGCTTCGCCTCCCGCCAAGGAAACTTCCCATGAGCCAGAGGAATAGGCCACTGGATGGTATGCATTTCCGCCAATGGAAGGATCTCTCGTGTCGACGCCGCAGTTGTTGGACATGAATGCGAGCTTGTCTCCACTCGAGATGTACCCAGTAAGGGGGATGGTGCAAGCCTGGCCTGCCGTGCAAGCAACCTGCTGACTATTTGAATCGGGCCCATAGACTGTCAGGAAGCCCAGCTTCGCCCCAAACTCGTCATCTTCGTCGCCTTAGCTGTGGAATTAAAACGTCAAGCCTGAACCTCAAGTAGAAAGTTTTCAGAAAATTCAGCAAACCTGTTCTTCGTCTCCACATGGGCACAACTGCCAGCGGTGCAGTAGCAGAGCTTCCACTGGCCACCCTGGCGGATGTCTTCGAATCAACGCACTATCCCTGACCACAGATCTGGCTCTAAAGCTTTGGCAATTGTTTGAATGATCAGTCCCTCAAGAAAAGCTTACTAACCATCAACCCGGCAATCCTGAAAACTCTGAAAGCACTTCACTGACTCCAAGGGACCGCAGGCAGCTGCGCGGGTGATAGATTCAACTCCGCCAGGCCGGAAACTTGGTTGAAGTCCAACGTCTTGTCCTCAAGCTGACCGGCATCTAGGCATTAGATGGCATTAGCATGCTGGTCCCAAAGAGAGGACGTAAAAAGAGTGTGTCAAGCTTGGTCGTCCTCCCCACGGAAGATTCCAGTAGCAGCTGCCACCCCACAGGCTGAAGTGTTAGCCTCCAGGAGCATAGGTGCCACTCTAGTCAACTGGAACCCGCTGTCCCCACTTAAGGATTTGGGGCTGCTTGTCAAGAAAATGTCAACCCTTGTTGAAGATGTGATGTGATGAAAGCCAATTCGCGTGTGCAGCCGGGGCGCCACGGCACGAAGCTTGTCCAGGGCTGAGAGCCCAACACCAGCTGCAGTGAAGCTGCCTGGGCTCTCAAGGGCTATTTTGAAAACACCATGCTTCCAATCAAGGGCTGCTCTATTGGCGCGCAGGTGGCTGGAGACCTTCCCATGGTCTTGCACCTTCCGACAATACTAGTCTGGCGGCATGAGCGGCCAGCCATACACGACCTGCAGGGCAGTGTGAAGTCAGCAGCAATTGGAGGTAGTGAGCCAAAATGCTGGCTCGGGGCAAAACGTCCTGTCACCCTGGCCTGTCTTGCGATGTGGCGGAAGGGCCCCTCACAGACAGAACTCCCACCAGCACGGAGAAGGAGGCGTCATCTGAGCAACTTGCGGCACAGTAACCTGGGGCACAGGCTTCCAAGTTCAGGGCTGCAACGTCAAAAGGGCATCCTAGTCCTCCCATCCCTCGGCATGTGAGCCGCCATAGTGTGAAAAGTTCTCGAAAAACACCGGGAAGCAGATCAGCCACTCCCCGCCCATAGGCAAATCGGTGGCAGAAAGTGCCAGAACCTCAAAGCAGTCTGCAGGTTGCACAGTGGGACACGACAAGCACAGACAGCATGAGTCAAGGAAGGTGCTTCCTGAAGCCCACAGAATAGGCATAAACGTCAAGCCACACCCCCGCTCTGGACTGATATGGTGCCGCCGCTGCCAACCATGGTCGCGTCCCGGCTGCTTCCACAAGCACCTGACAGTCACAACATCTAGCTTTGCCTACCGAACGGCGGTGTCTCTAAATGTTACCTTCCAACAAGGTGAAGGTTGCTGTAGCCAGGACGATGCTGAACTCAACACCTATGCTTACAGCAGATGTTCAGGATCACAATCTTGACAGGGCAGAACCTCATGACATTCCTCACGCCGATGCCCGTGTTACTCATGTTTGGCGGTGCTTCAACCTGAACCCGGAGCCAAAGCACTTGCGATTGGCACCAGCACTGCCGAGTCGGTGCCAGCCTGGACACAACATGCAAGAAAATGGACTAGTTGCCAACAGATTGTCCCGTAAATCTTTTTTGTGTGACTACCTGGACAAATGCAATCTTGATATCATCGCCACTGCCACGTGGAACTTACTTGAAAACTCGATGTTACTGCCGCTTTTTGTATGCTTCAGAAGCTCAGACGCGTGCCTGCAAGCTCTCCCCTGCTACCTGGATGTTGCAGGCGACGCCTGCGTCGCACGTAGCGTCCTCCAAGCATGCAAACCCTCCAAAGGAGGATCTTGTGCTGCTCTAAGCAAGCTAGCCATGTTGCAAACACCATCGCAATCCATCAATGTAATGAACAAGGACTACAAGTGATAGCCTGATTATGAGCCTAGCACTTTCCCACATTCCTGCGATGGGCGCGGCGCATCTACAGGTTTCGTTTAGGCAAATTTGGGCTCATCCTCATGCTGTCCTCAAGGCGCCTGTTGGGGCTCTTTGTGGGGCAAAGCAAACTCGGGATCGCACTATTTGCAAGACCTTTTTCGCAAGCAGCCGAGGAACTTTGGTAGCAGGACCCTCAAGCTTCAACCATGTTTAAGCACCACCGGCGCTGAATGGGTAGCTTGCTGGATGGCAAAAAGCCTTACAGTGCCAAAGCTTTTGGACAGGAAGCGTCAATCTGCATCTTGTTTTTGAGGGGTTTGATTCACTTCCCGCGCCTGGGTGTTGGATGTCGGGCCATTGACTTGCAGGTAGCCGGCCAGGGCACCAAAGTGGGAAGTGCTCGTGCAATGGCCTGCAGGGCTCGGTGCGTAAAAATGAGAACTGCGTTCAGAAGATGTCACATAATAAGCTCATAAAACACCAACCAACTATACCTATACAAAACAGCAGGGCCCCGCAGCATCCCTTGCTGCACCGAGCTGCAGTACTACTACAACAGGGTCGTAAATAAGTTCAATATTACATTCTTTGGAATACCCGGCCTGCCCCCACGGATCCTGCTGCACAGTAGCAGACTTTCCAGCGGCCGCCATGGCTGAGTACGCCTGCCAAATTGGGGCAACCAAATGGGCTCCATGGGAAAGAGGCAGGCAAGAGGGGAGAGAGTTAGAGGAGGTCGCACGACCCAGAAAAGCTACGAATCAACCTGGACGTTGGATGTGGCATTTGTCGCTCCCTGAGTTCGAACTCTGAGCTACAGCTACTTACACAACGAAGTCCGTAACACAGTCCCTGGCACCGCTCATCTCTGGCACCCCGTGATGTAGATGATGCAAACAACTTTCCCAAGCAGTGCCTGCTGAGAGGTTGTGAATGTAGCTCGCACCGTCCAAGCCTTGCTGCAAAAACTAGTGGATGCAAAGAGACACCACGGAAAAACAAGCGAAAGAAGCGTAACCGCTTCCTGCGGTACAACGCAGAGCCTGCAGTCTGAGCACAAGCTACACGCCAAGCCGGCTTGCCATGCTGGCAACTAGCACGGCATGTGAGCTCTGATGAGTCTTGTGAGCAGCCTGTTAGACTGAAATTTCGCAAACTTGCCTCTTGAATTTGGAAGCTCTAAAGTTTGGCCATGGCTCTGAGATCAAGGTAGCTTGCACCAAACTGCACATCGTCGTGCTCCGAGTAGCCGCAAGTTCCTATGCCAAGGACCGAAAAGTACAACACGCGCCCATACTATGCGCAGCTGCACCTTTTTTTTTGCTTGGCTTCCTTGAACGCACTCAGCCGCATGATCCATCAGAAAGTGCCAAAATGTGCATGAGAATGATGCCTGCAGAAGCTAGGGTCTCGAGAGATGCTTTTTGATGCTTCCATGTTCACTTCACACTATTACTCGCGGGTCTGCTGGGTTGCCCTCCTCCGAACGGAATCAGCGCGAGCTTGTCGTTCGCAGACAGAGATTGGCCGATAAATCCGCCACCAAGGCTGCCGCCGAGGACACAGTAGGAGCCCGCTACACAAGTCCGGTCCTGCACCTCGAGCTAAACGCACATCAGAGTTGGATTGGGCGAACGCTGCAGCCCCAGCTAGACCTGATTTATACGCCTGAAGAACAAGCTTAGTCTGCTGAAGCCTGAAGCCTCCAAGGCGCGAAGGGCCCTACCACCGTCAGGAGACCAGCCGAAACGGTGAACTCCTGTGGGCACGCAGCATGCAGTGAGGAGTCTTTTTGGAATCTCTTTCAGCAACTCTTGAGGCATTCGCCCCAGAGCCCGAGACCCTAATTGTACAGAGGTGTGAGACTTTCAGCCTCCCTGCTGGCCTCTGTGGAGCTGCAGGCCTCTGCATCCGCATCCGAACCATCATACGTGGGGCAAAGGCACATCCTGAGCAGGCTTGCACCAAATCCATAGCAAAAGAACAACTCGGGCCAAAGCTCAAGAGAACACACCAATCGCATGCCCTTTCTGCAATGCAGCAAGGGGCTGCCACTTGCCCCCGAAGGGGATGTCGGCCTGCATGGCTCTACCCATTTCAGTCCGCTTGCATTCAGGTAGGGAGTGGTAGGGAGCTTACACCTAGAAGAAGGATGGCTTGGGACAGCAGACGTCAGGGTTGACACAGCATGGGCGTCACTGCTTGAGGTGAAAGATGGCAGAAGTGAGTCCGGAGAGCGAACAACACAGGAGCCCGGAGAGCCCTGACCTCGAACCCCAGCCTCTTCAAGCCGAGACCCCAAAAACTCAAGTTCAAGCCTCAAGCCTTCTATCCTGAAACCTCGGTCCTATCAACATCAAGCCATGAACACAGCCTTTCTCTCAACTCCTGACCTGGCCCAAGCTCTGTACAAAAAACAAAACATAGATCAGAGACGATAGAAGGGTGGCTGGGGATTCGCGGGGGTTATGTAGAGATCATCACAGCTCTACACGACCTAGGTATGGTTGAAAACCTTGTAAGGGTCGAGGTTGTAACTGCCGAGCCTGTTCCAGCACCAGGGTACCTGCAGAGTCCAAGGCCTTTACGCCACCCTGGGCCACCCGAGCTGAGGCCTGGCAAAATTTGCAGGTCTTCTGGATGTTTTGAATTAGGGTTTAGGGTTATATTGGGGTAATGGAAAAGAAAACGGAAACTGCCATACATTGTAGGGTTCAGGGTTTTGGGTTTAGAGCTTCGGGTCTTAGGGGGTCAAGCTCTTTTGGGCTTTAAGGCTGTGGGCAAGAGTTGTAGAATAGGATAGGATTGATAGGTCGTTTCCCAAAATAGGGAGACTCTAATATAGATCCCAAAATGCTATAATATTCCTTTTTCTGAGGACCCAAAAAATGGTACCCCTAAATTGTCTAGGGCCTAGGGCCTAGGCTCAGGGGATAGCTTAGCAGGACAACAAGGAAATACGAGGCGCACGGCCCAAGTACTGAAAACCTGACTGGCTTACCTTTGGTTATATAGGGATTAGACAGGGACTATATAACAAGTATAATGAAAAGAAAATGGAAGTTACTATTTGGGGTTTACGGTCTTGGGTGGTTATTTAGGGTTTAATATTAGGGTTTAGGGTTGAGGGTTTAGGGTTAGGTTATATAAGGATTATGTAGGGGCATAACCCCAATCATGGAGAATCAAATGGAAATGAGATGGCAACTGGGGTTTATGTAGGCTGGTTAGCTAGGAATGAAGGAATGGATCCTTGTAGTAGTCCCTATATAACCCACTATATTAGTTTCCATTTTATTTTCCATTCCTTCACTCCCAGCCAACGAAAAGTACAGTCAGAGGCGGAAGGCAAGACAGACCCTTCCGGAGGCTACAGAACACCATAGAACGCAGCGGTCAGGGCGAAGGCAAAGAAGTCAAGACCAGAAAGTGGAAACATCATGTAAACGCATGGGCCAAGAAATTGATCCCCAAACCTCATCCAAAATCTTGCTTCCCCATTTAAACGCTGGCAAATTCAATCAAAGCTCTTCAAACCCAGGCATCAGCATACATCCTTTGCCCCATTCCCCAAGTGAACGCAGCTCACGAAGAGCAACTCCACACAGTCGTATATGGCCGTTCCAATACTCAAGTTGTACTACCTGAGAACGAAAATCCATCAGGTCGCCGGGAACGGTTGTTCCAGTGCTTAAGTTGTACTACCAGAGAACGAAAATCCATCAACTCGCCGCGAACGGCCGTTCCAGTACTTGGGTTGTACTACCAAAGAACCAAAATCCATCAGATGGAATTCTAATTCGATTTCAACTGATTTCAGATGGAATTTGCTTCGATGGGGTTTTAATTGGATTTTCATTCCACCAATTCACTTGATTTGAATTGATTTCGATTAGAAGTAAATTGATTTTGAATTTATTGTGCTTCGATTTCAATTGATTTCAGATGGGATGTGTACTTCGATTTCGATTGATTTCAGATGGGTTTAATTCGATTTCAATTGATCTTACATGGATCTTTAATTAGAGCTCTGGACTTTTAAGCCGTTTTCAACTGATTTTAGATGAGGCTTTAGTTAGATTGTAATGATTTTAATTAATTTTAACGAGAATTCAATCAGGTTTAGATGGCTCTTCAATTAGATTTCAACTTGGATTTAATTCGATTTCAACTATTTCAGGTGGATTTTGCTTCGATTTCAAGCGATTTCAAATGGATTTTAATTCGGTTTCTATTGATTGCGGATTGGATTGGTGTTTCATTTCAATTGATTTCAGGTGGATTTTGATTCGGCTTCTATCGATTCTAAATGGATTGTTGATTAGATGTGATACTAGATTGATTTTTAAGCCGGTTTCAGCTGATTGTAGATCTGGTTTATTTAGTTTCTAATTGATGTTGGATGCATTTTAATTCGATTTTCAACTGATTCTAGATGGGATCTCAACTGGATGTTAATTCTAATCCAACTGGTGCTAATTGATTTTGGTTGGAACCCAATTAGTTTTGGATTGATTTTTCTTCGATTTCAGTTGATTTTAGATGGGATTCCAATTTTGACGTGAATTGAGTTTGCTTGGACCTTTACTGCATTAGATTTCAACTATTTTTAGATGGCTTCAATTGATTTTCATTCGACTCCAATTACTGCAAATATTTGAAAGTGTACTAATGCTGGTAGCAGTGTGTTTGGATAGGAGTTCTGGACCCTAAACCCCATGTAAAAGGTAACGCCTTCTATCTTCTCTAACGCCCATTTACTGCTGGCATAACAAGGCCTGGTTACGACTTCCACCCGCAGCTGTAAGAAGAAGGTGCAGAGAAAGGGCATTCTTCACAGTGCTTCATGCTCAGCCAGGTTCATAAACCTTGAAATTCAGGAGACCTGGTTGTTCAACTGACACCTCAAACTTGCAGAGGGCACCATGAGCTACGAATCATCTTTGAATGGCCCTGCGCCATGTCAAGCCAGATAAATCCCCTGATACAAAACAAAAACACACCCTGAGACCCCAGATTAGGGTAGGCCTGGCCAGCCGCATCCCGTGCATCAGCGGTCTTAGAGAAGCGGCGTTCAGGCTGCAGAGGCACAGTACTCATGATTCAGTTCTCTCAGAACAGGGTTGCTGTGGACTCCAGAAGGATATAGCAAGGGTCTGCATATGGGGTGGTTTGAAGGAACCAGCACATTTCGCTGGCTGCATGTCAGACTCCTGTGTTGTGTTTGCACGCAGTTTATACTAGGTGCTACTCCGGTACATTGCAATTCAGGGTCCCAGCTCATGCTCACACAGTTCTGACTATTCCCAGCGGAGGCCGAGAGACGGAATCCAAAGCAACTGTGCCACAGCCTGTTGCGCCACTCACGTTCAAGAATGTCGTCATCACTACAAATGAACAACAACTGGTCCAGCATTCTGTCATGTTCTTTGTCTTGTCATTGCACGACCACCATGATGTGAACAGTTGTAGGGCTGCAGGAGCATGGGGGGAATGTCCCCAAACCCTAGGTTTCTTTAAAGGCAGCAACAACAGTAACAGTATCGCATCAGTAACAGTAACCGTACGGTAGCAGTGACAGTATCAGCAACAACAACAGTAACGGCAACAGTAACAGTAAGCATCAAAGTAACAGTAATAACAATCACAGCAATAGTAACAGCGGGGGTTATATCCCTTTCTACCCCTGTGGGTTTCCATGTCATTTTCCATTTTCTCTTCCATTTGATTCTCCATTATTAGGGTAACCCTAAACCCTAAACCTTAACATAGTAGCTTCCACTTTATTTGCCATTATCCCAACATAGCCCCTATACAACCCCAATCTTTGCTGTGAACATGCGGGCAAGCCTGAGCCTCCGGTATCGGAGATAAAAATCATGCGCTGGCTGCTCCTGGGTTACTGTTAAGGGACTTAATTTAAGTTACCATAGTCGGTATGTATAGTAAGTATTAGGATTTCCCCAATATAGTAGCTTGAATTAAGTTCCTTAACTTTTTTTGCATGTGAACTCTAAACCCAGTATATCCCCATATTCACCTATATAATTACCCCCTATATACCCTTATTCGAATCACTCAAATTAAGTTCCTTAACAGTAACCCAGGCTCAGGGCCGCCGTCCATGGGCCAAGGGCGCAGCTCTGCCCCGCAAGGCACTCCAGGGCTCCCAGTGAGGCAACCTCCAATAAGAGGATTAACAATGGTATTAATACTAATAACAGTAATAATAGTATTAATAATAATAGTAATAATAATAGTAATAACAATAACAATCGCAATAATAATGACAATGATAATAGCTTCACATTTTCATGGGTCAACCTGTCCTAGATTTCATGCCCGGGTGGGGAAGAAGCACCAGAAAATACTACTATAGTTTTGAGATGGTTTGGGACCCCATGAACCAGCCGAGGCACGCCCTCTACATCCAGCTGACCCGCGTCGTCGGTGAACTCATCCACACTGCTGCATACCACGGCATCAGCATCAGCCCTGACTTAGAAGTTCATACGACAAACATCTTCTTCACGATTCCTCCGCAAGAAAAACCAAAATGCTTACGCAAAATTCGATCCTATCATCATCTAGGGGCCCATCCAAGCTGGGGCAGTAGCAGACCTTGTAGGATCCCTGCGCGACTTGGCCCACATCGAAGCTCATCGCTGTTGAAGAACCGCTGCCAGTGTAAGATGTCCCACCCAAAGCAGAGTCGACCCCGCATGTGCCAGTCGAAGATATCAGGTGGACAGCATCAGTTCCTACAGGACTGATGACATGGCAAGTCCGTAAGCCTGCGAGACTCAAGGGAGCCCTGCTGTCTTCCTCCTGTTAGGGAATGTTAGTGATCCATCTTTGCAGGTGAAACTGCTGGCAATATCGTGCCCATTCAAATTACTCCTAGGAATCCTGTTCGGAACCTGCTTGGACCCCACGTCTCCTGTGAGGCCGCTACTGGCCTGGACCAGCAGGATGCAGTCCACACCCATCTTGCAGGCAAACACCTTGCCACCACAGAAAGTATACATATGAACCGAATGTTACAAGTTTTCCCTTACTTTTATGCAGATAGGTCTATTGATGACGAAAAGTCTACCGGCCTAGGGCTGCAATGTGTTCGACTCGGCAAGAAACTCAGCGACAAACAGTCCAAGGCAACCAGGCCGTACCGAAAAGGCCAAGGAGCACCCCCACTTGGCGAAGCAGGGGAGCTTACCACGGTCAAAGTGCCAAGTGCCACCTTGGAAGTGAACACTTATCTTCTCATCTGAAGTGGGGGGGCACCTCACAGTCATGGATTGGGCCTTCGGGTTTCTAGTAGAAGGCTGTTATGCTTTGGGGCTCTATGAAAAAAAACGTGCAAAGCACCAAGCCACCCCGAAGCCAGCACTGGCTGCACAGCTACCAGCAGCGCTGGCACAGAAGCAGAGATTGTAGGAGCCAGGTGTTGCAACCTCGAAGCTTCAGAAGAGACTTTAGAGCGGCAGGCCCTGAATCGAAGCTTGTGATGTAAAAACACCAACCTTCTGAGACCATAGCCACTAGTGACGGGCTCAGACTCCCTCCCAAGGCAGAGGTGTCAATAGGCGAAGCAACCTTGGTTCAGAAGAGTGACCAAACAGGCAGCGCAGGCAAAAAAGCGACACGCGGGCTAAACGGTTCAGCGTAGCAACAGCACTTTAACTTTACAACTAAGGAGTGCCCCTGCAAAGACTTGAAACCATCACACAGCATGGCCCGGTGCAACACTTGCACGACCTGTTGAGCATGGGCTACGATGAAATGCCCCACCGGAACTAAAACTTCTGCTGAGCATGGTTCTGCACTCAGGCAGTGCGAGCCAATTTTCTCTCTTCTTTTTGTGGACGGCAACGAATGTATCAATCTACTGGCATGCCTTTGACAGGGTCCCACCCTGGGCATTCGTCATAGAGGCCAAAGCTGCCATCTTCCTTCTTGCAGTAGGTGTAGGCGCAGTAGGCCATATCACACGCTGCACTGCCCATGCCGCAGGCCCATGCAGCTACCCAGTGCGAGTTTTCTTTGGATGGGGTGTTGCCAGGGATGACGGGGAGGTCAATCAAGTAGTGCTCCACCATGTCGAGATAGGTCATGTTGCCCTTTGAACCCAGTTTGACCAAATGGTCGGAATTGCAATGCTCCTTGGCTTTTGCTGTCATGCCCTTGAAGTTGTGCTGCAAAGCCCTGACCTCTGGGGAGAGCCAACCGTTCTGGGAGCAGTAGTGAAAGTCCCAGCTCATTGTCTTGTAGCCAATGATGGGAAGAGGCTGTATTTGAATGCTTTTTGCAAACAGCATATAATCCCGATTGTAGATCGCGTCAGCACAACCCTTTGCCACGTTCAGTTCGCACCAGCCAAAGGTTTCGTTGTGTTCTTCTGTGGCCTCCCTAACGAAACTGCTCAAAGGCAGTAATGCCTTATCTGGGTGCTCAAACAAGGTTTGATTGCCACAGTCAGTACGCTGCACATAGGAGTTGTTGGGCGCACGCTCTGCGGGGGGAAGACCACAAAAAGCGCAGGCATGTCCATTGACATCAAATTGTACCGCCCACTCCAGGGACTTCGTAGGGTCAGGAGTCGTCTGCTTGACCTTGCCCGTCTTAAGGACTCTGCGAGAAACATGCTGCAACAACGACGTTCCCGGATGAGGGCTGGTGGAGTCCCGGCAACCCAAGGCGCCGGGTTCCAGCCCAACAGCTGATTCAATACCAAAGACAGCAAACGCCAAGAGAAGGCGCGCCATGAAGATAGGCGAAGACAGAAGGGTCTAGGCGGGGGGTGTCGCCTGTGATCCTTCTGCCAACCTTGAGCCAATATTATGAGCACGCACGGCTCGGGTTGACTCAACATGGCAGGGATGGCGTTGCCAAAGCATGGCCCTGCTGCTCAGGCACATCGGCTACGTGAGCAAGCGAACTGAAACAGACCGGGAAGCGCCACAGACTGCCGAGGTGTCTGAGAGGAGCCCAATCTCATCTGCTGCTAGCCTTAAGTCTTGCCACAGACTGCACACTATGTCATGCCTGCCTTTCAAAGCTGTGGACCCAGAGCAAACATCCAGAGCTGTACCTTACCACCTGTCTGGCCGAGCCACAGCCCAACTCCCAAAATGAAGATGGGACAGCTCTCCCCGGCATAGCAGGTGTTGTCCTTCAGGCAGTGCAAGAGGCTTGCGACCAAAGCTGAAAACTTACTTGGTGACCCTGTCTTTCTTGGACACGTGGGCATGGCCCCTAGCTCTTCAAGCAAAGGCCCTGCTTCACAGTGAGTTTCCCTGGCCTGCGGCAAAGGCGTTGGCCCAGAGACCTGCAACAAGTAAGCAAGATGACGTAGGTTTTGCCACGCATGCTAGGCGCTACGAAGCAAGACGAAGACATCACAGCCTCCAGCCGGCCCGCAGTTGCGCTGTAGCCGCCATAGGCGCTGCATGTACTGTCTGATGAAGGGCAGTAACAGATCCTGGCATATGAGAGTCTCCCAAATCAGCTTCAGGAGGCTGCTTTTGCATGGATCTCACCCCACCCAAAAGTCAGAATTGAAACCTATTAAGACCGGCTGCAGCATGCGGCGACTGCATTTGGGGACTCTGCGGGGATACTCGTTCTCGTTAACCTAGCACCTCAAGAAATGGGGAGACTTTGAAGTAGTGGGCTGCATGATCGCCAGGCCGCTAGGCAAGCTTTGTCCCTGGCCCCAATTGGCTAAAAGGTGCTGTAGTACGATGGGGAAGTTGCTCAACTTGTCAAATGCCTATCCCTCTTTCAAGCCTCAGACCCCGCGTGCCTCCAGCGACCTCCACGGTCAAAGATCCGGTTCGTGCCCGCAACCACCCCTGCGCCTCCGGCCTGAGGTTTATGGACTCTAAATGCGCCCAACAAATTTGCACGTGCCACCGTCGTAAGTGTCATTACCCTCACTACTACCTCGCCTCACTTAAAACCACCAGTAAACTACAAGAGCGGGGCCCAGACCATTGACAGGTCAGGGTCTCCGTCGCTGAAGCCGCAGGTCCCGCCCTCCACGACGAGCAGCACCTTCTTTGGGTCCGAGGCAAGATGAAATACATACAGGTAAAGTGCGTCCCTTTGGGTGGACCAGGGACCAGGGTACATGTGCTCATGGTACAGCTGCACTGTCTGACAGCTTTGCTTTTCCTTGCAAACTTTAAGCACGCCTAGACCGCGATCAACAAGACCGGCCTTATCAGTTCCAGTCACCCCGTAGCCAGCATACGTGAAGCTGCATGTGCTGGAGACTGTGCAGCTGTAGTCCTGGCCAGCAAAGGACTTGATCAATTTCTGAGCTGCATTTGTTTCGGAAAGGCTGCAGCCTAAAACAGCGGAGTACCCATAGTGCAGCATACAACGAGGCAGTAACCCAACAATCTGTCCGACACATATGGATCCTCAACACAAGGACCTCCGAAAGAGGACAACCTCTGGGATCGTGCAGGGTTTAGGTTTTAGAGGGGGGTTGTATAGGGATTATTTAGGGCGTACATATATATATATATGGGATAGGGGCTATATAGGGATTATATGAGGAACAACCGCAGCCATGAGGCCTGAACTGGAGCTGGGCCGCTTGCCGTCAGAGACAATGCTACAGCTCCAAAGTCAGTAGCCTGATCACCTCAGCTGATCTATTCCTTACACTGACTAAATAGTCCTGGTGTCAAACAGATGCACACACTGCCCCAGAAAAATGGAGATGTTGCCGCCTCTTCGGATCCAATTATCTCTGCTAACAGCGCCAGTCGTCGTGGGATGTGTAGGCATGTGGCCAGGGAAGCGACGGACGTGTGAGAGTTGCGGCCAAAGCAAAGCACCCTCCAAGGCTGGACCACCAGCACAAAACCAAAGCAAGCATGGTTTTCGCAGGTAAGGCACAGGAGCTTCGGCTGGCGACACAGTAGCACAGCTCCCAGGCACCTGCATCGACAAGGCAATATAGACGAAGGTCTGGCAGGCACCCGCAACATCAGATGTGGAAAATCGCAACATCGCCCGTGCTGCCATGGCACCACCTGTTGGAAGATCGAAGCTGGAAAGGTTCCTGTCATGCATTTGCATTAACAGGCTGATGTCTAACAGAGGCAGCAAGCATCAACGGCTTTGACTAAGTGAATGTGCAAAATCAATCGTCGCGCAGGAACGACAGAAACGCATCCGTGCCGGAAACTACTTCATCCAAGCTGGATGCACTCCAGTCACGTTCTCAGCTCAGGCGATCTTCGCAACTCGAGACTTGCAGCCAAAAGGCACTGCGCTGGACGCATCGATGCGCTTGATACTGCCTAAGCTGGTGCTTGAAAGCTTGAACCCGGGCACCACCTCAACTGCTGCTCCCACGCCCCTTCTCAGTGTTCCTTCTCCTCCTCCTCCTTCAATGCGGCGTTTCGGCTCCTGCGCCTTTCTTTGCTACTTAAACGATTATAGACAACAAACACCACGAAGAGCAGGATGACAAATTCAACTGCCGGTACAATTCAAACTGTTACGCCACCACTATGCCTAGTGCAGTAAGAGCCTCCCTGGTGGTCTTAGGGGCATGGGGTTTTGGTGGTGTTGATGGTGTCGGTGGTGCCGATAGTGTCGGTGGTGTAGCAGCGGGAGCAGCAGCGTGAGCAGCAGCGGGAGCAGCGGGAGCAGCGGGAGCAGCAGCGGGAGCAGCAGCAGCAGCAGCAGCAGGGGGTAGTGGAGCATTGGCAACTGCTGGAGCAACAGCCAAAAAAAAAAGCAGCTTTTTTGGAAGCCAATTCCATGTCGTGGATGCCTGCCCCAACCGCAGCGGTTGCCAAAGTTGTGCCACAACTTCCCGCAGTCGCAAGAAGAACCTTTCCAGGCACTGGACGGTCAGGCCATTGCCGCCAAGTAAGGACTGGCAATGGTGCGATGATCTTTCGAAATGAGAAGGGGTCAAGCCCTCCACGCCCGCCTGATCCCCCTCTGCGAGGCCGAAACCCACCAAACTTGGGAGGTTGCAGGCAGCGCCGGCGGCACAGGAGTGTGAGAGCTGCTGCGAAGGGCCCACAACCTGCTCAAACCAATCCCAACAAATGAGTTTCAGCGCGGCACAGCAGAAATTACGAGAATTATCCTTAATCCCTTATAGTCATCCTAAACCCCTAGCTCCTCTTCTTGGCTACACAAGCCACGATAATGTCTTTGTAGTTGCTGCTGTAGATTTCCTAGAGCAAGTCTCAAACTATCAAGACAGCATCTATAAGTTACCCAAATTGGGATTCATAGCAAACAATATTATAAAAGGGGTTCCTAACTTTGTGAACTTAATTTAAGTTCCTTCAAAGCAGCCTCCAGCAGGCCAAAGGCGGAGATCGCTGTAGAGCCAGCACCGCACATCCCACCAATGCAATGGCACACTGCATATTGGCCTCACGCTTAGTGAAGGCTACTAGGGAAGGGAACAAATTGTATAGGGATTATGTAAGGATTATATTCCCTTGTTCCCTACTATCCACCAGTAAGCCAGTGGGGATAGCCTGCACTTGCTAGAAAGCTAAAGAAACGCGCCTCCTTGAGGAACCTGCGACGCCGAAAGCTGCACCTGCGGCACGTTGGCCACCACCTCACGGTGCTTGTGCCACTTGAGGCTCTCACAACATGGGGAACGTCTTTGGACTTTATTCGGGCACACAAGTAAGGGGATTTCGGGCAGCTTAAGCTTTGCATGCTCCTTTCCAATTCGTGCAGCAGTGCCTGGATCTGTTGGAGCCAGTCACCGCCGGGAAACCTTAGGACCAGGCGACTTGTTGACAACGCAAACCTTCACCTGCCTGAAAAAAATGGCCAGCTGGTAATCCATATACTCTAAAGGGGCTGCATTATGACACCCTACCCATGAGAAAAACTCAAACCCCTAACGCACATCCAAGGCACGTCGCCCAGTCATAGGAGCTGCAGCATACATCCACGCTCTCTCCGGATGCGGGAGTGCAGTTAATGATCCCGGCCTTCCAAAAAGAAACAGACTTATAAATCCAAAGGTACCCCTCCCCATCAATCGCTGGCTGAAGCTGGGCACCACACAAAATCAGAAGAATTGATTCCAAAACCTGCATACTCTCCCAGGGTGCATGCCACGCCAGCGATGCATGTCCTGAGCGTGCATGCTAGGCATGATGTAAGCGAACATTGCATTGGCATTCATCTTGCTTCAGCCGGCTGGGTGTGGTCAGAAAAGCAGAAATGGATCTCTGAAAGCTGCATGCGCGACGTCATACAGTACCAGGTTGCTGTGTTTGGTTCGTTGGAGCCGGGCCAAGGACACTGAGAACCCCCAGGGTGCCAGTGAAGTGCACATCCTGAGAACTTGGCATTCTAGAAGCGCTTGATAGTACAGCTCTCCCTTTGTCAAAATGCCCATTGCTTGCACCCACGGGCCTGTGAGCAAGTACTAGTCACCGAGCAGTAGCACATCAGCCACTGACCACCGGAGGGCAGATCGGCTGCCACCACCTGGCAGCATTGCCTGCCTCTGCTTCTGCGTGAGAACCTCTTACTGTCAGAACTTATGAACTACCCAGCTTATCTAGAAGGACAGCCAGCCCACAACATCCAGGGGAGCACCTTCCGCATTTCCTCGATGAGTACTTCACTGCGGTACGCTGCTTGCCCTCACTCAATCCAAACTTTGCCCAGCGCACCGAAACAGCTCCGCTGGCGACAGACTTGGAGCTGCCTTGGTGTTGGAAGAACCGGGCTTCACAACGAAGGATCAACGTTTGCACTTCAAGCGGCCCTGCCAAAGGGAAGCATCGGCGGCGCTGGCGCCGCAGCTGCCACCCTGGTCAGAAGCTTCGACCTAATCCATTCCTTGCCCAACTACCTATATCAGGCCTTGGCCACAGCGATGACCTGGTCGCCATCCGCAATGCTCTCTCCAACCACTGCTAGGCTGCAGCTGGCCGAGGCATAGCATGTGCCATCACCTCAGCACAGTCAGCGCAATGAGCTCAGCTGAACATGCATTGGCCCAAATGCATCTAAAGGCTGGTTCCGTTCGGTCCGATGACTGTCAATGTGCCAGCTGCGACACCAAAATCCTTGACAGGTCAGAGTCTGAAACTTCTGTGGCTCCACGAATTGATTAAGCTGTCCGGCAGGAGAGTTTGCAACCAGGCAACGCTCGTCGCAGCGCAGTCCCCAGAGCTTGCTGTGCAATAGCATACCTGCACAAAATTCAAAGCAGGCAGATCCCAGAATTACAGCATTCTATGCTCCGCCTCTGGTACATATCCTCTGGTGCCCTTGCTTACCCGCTCACGGCGGCTGCCAAAACTGGCCGAGTGAGTCCAAGCGTCATGCAATTCAACTGGTATTACCGCTATCGCTTTTGCTGTAAATCTGAAGTGGTCATGCTTACGACTGCTGACACGAATTCAGATACGGCTCGTAGTTGTATGCGGCAATTCTTTTGAGGCCTACAGCTTTATTTCTTAAAATGATAAACTTCGGAGCGCTAACTTAGCAAGCAAGAATGGCGATCCCACAACCCCTGAAAAATCTGCTGTCCCAAACACACAGCATAGAATCCCCATCAAAGCCTTCCAACTCCCATCAACGTCAAAACCCTTGGAGCTTCAAGCGCTCTTCTGAGAACATCATCCACTCGCCCATATGCTTCTCGTGAAGCTCCGGTTTCTTTCATGTTTCTTCTGCACCCATTCTTGCCCTCATCCGACCCTAGACCTTTTACTTCGAACACTTCCAAGGCTTAAAGGCTTAAAGACATGTTTGCATCAGCATCGACGCATCCCTTAAAGCAAAAAAAATGAACCTTAAATGCATCCAAAGTTTAGGACCCATAAACCGCGTGCATGAACGTCCTTTAAGTTCAGGTTTCAAATTTCAAACCCTAAACTTAAACCTGGAATTTGGGGGGGCCCTGAGAGGCCCTAAGACCAAAACCTTTGGCCATGCAATGATCCCTCCGTGCAACGATTATAAACCATGTGCACAGCACACCTCAGGAAACTTCAATCTTTTCTCAGGCTAGCAGCTACCGGCTCTCAAGCACCTCAAAACGATTCCGCCTGCCAGTTGCCCCCAGGAAGCTCCGCTCCACGCCAGGTCTCGGCTGCAAAGCGCAGCGAATGCCCTGAGCCTTAGCATTTGGGTCTTCTGCCACTAAAGTCACATAAGGGTTCCAAAGGTTTCCAAAGGGACGCACAATTGCAAGGAACGATAATGAAGGTAGGCAGCGAATACATAGACAACGGTTCATCGGGATTCTCCACAGAGATGAGGAAGATTAAGTGGTTTCGGTTGCTGGGGCTTGCCTGTTTTGGGCATTGCTGGGTTCACCTTGCAAACGCTCGTGAACCTCGTTTTTGTGGACTCCACTGGGGCAATGAGTTTGAGAAAAGCATAGGGTTTAAGATTTCGGCGTCCTGGCTTGAGGAAAGGTCTGTCGGGCCGGCATGCTGACGATTGCAAATTTAGTCAATCAAGCTGACTACACGTCATCGAGAAGCTTCAAACCTCAAATTTCAGGTGGTTTGGTGTTCAGGGTTCGCGGGGTTCAGCACCAACGAATGTGACATGGGGTGGCCTGGATGGGCTGATTGTTCAGAATTAGGCTCGGAGAGTAAGTTGCTGAGGCTACACGAAGCAAAAAGCAACTTCGGATGCATGAACCGAGGCAAGGGCCAACCGATGTGATCCGCTTGGCCTCCCCGAAGGCAGCAGAGCTATCCTGACAGGCTACGTTCAAATGCAGAAACTGGCTTACTCATCTATTGATGGCAAGCATTGCTAGCTGTCTCATCAGAGGTCACTTCTTCCAAAGCGCTCCCAAGGAGTTACCACAAATCTGAAATAACCGTGCATGATCATTTTCTCTGCCGAGGGGCTGCGCTCCCGGAGGCACACAGTCCGGAGACAAGAAGGACCTGCAGCTACACCGCATTGTTGTGTCTCTCCTTTGGCAATCAACGGATACAGCCTCAAAATGCTAGCACAGTCTGAGCTGTAATGCACACTGCCACAAAAAGTGCCAGGGTGAGGCAGCAAGCCGGCCTTGTCATCCGTTGAAAGGCTCTGGCCCTGTATACTAGCCTCTCAAGGAGCACCGGTGGAAGAGGAGAAAGTGGCTCAACCCCTTGCAAAAGTGCATTAATTATGCAGTCACACAGGACACCACGATTGGGTTGCCGGAAAGGCTCTGAAACACAAAGCCAATCACTTGCTCCATGCTTGTGGCAAAATGCGGCAAAGGCACAACGCCAACCAGATCACAGGCCCCACCCGCGAAGCAGGTGGAGTCCTCAGGGGCTGGAGATTTGAACGAAGAAACTTGAAGGCAAGTGTCGTATGTGTCTTGACATAATTCCCTTTACATTAGCCCATGGCATCTGTCGAATCTTCGTAAGGCTAACCAAGCAGACCCTGGTCTGGCGTCTGCGCCTGGTCGTTCGGTGATGGCCCCTGAACCTTTGCGCGGCGGTAGGGCGCTGTGGTAGCCAACAGGAGCCCGACAAACAGGCAGGGCTGGCCGTGAGGAGGCCGAGGAGTGCTCCGAAGTCGCCGACAGCAGCGCAGCCACCAGCACCCCCGCCCGTGCAATAGCACCTCCATGGCTCTGTGGATAGTGCGCAAGGAACCATGACACTGCATCAGCATCTTCTGATTAGACAGTTAGTTCACAAGCGTTCTGGACCATTGAACAGGCATAGGGACATCTTCCATTGCCCCCCTCGGGGCAGCTGCGCAGAAGTTAGGCTGACAAGGAGACCTCAGTTGTCAGCGATCGACTTACCCGGAATTTGCATGTCTGTCTCGAGATGCAGGATGGGCTTTTGATGGCAAGATTCAGCAAGCCAAGGGTCAGCCTAAGGTATGTAAAATGCTGCCGCGATGCTGGCATCAAGTTGTGCAAAAGAACCCAGGGCGGTGTCAAAGAGAGTCCTAGCAAGCTGAATGGTCACAGGCCACAGGTGTTCCATGCAGAGGCTTTTTTGCCTGGGGCCCTGGCCCTGCCGCGTCGCCACAGGTGCCCACTGCTTGGTGAACCCCGGCTGCCGGGAAATGGCCCGACACTGTCACCTTCTCATGTCTTGATCGCCCACAAAACCCATGGCAGACATGTAGATAAGCTTTGTCAAGACACAATTTCCACGCAGCTTTAAGACCCTGCCCACTGAGACCCTTGCAAAAGCCACGAAGTCTTGATCGGAGAGGCCTTCACCCTCAATGGGTCCAAAACCTTAGCTCAAAAAGTTCTTATGATCCAGACCTCAGACTTCGCACCATCGCTTAACTGAAATTCCCTACAGGCTAGAACGGCCTAGAAACTGCAGGCCAGCCCAGCTGTACACGTGGCATGCTGATCCCCGCTGGGACCGAGGATGGTGAGGTATCCCAAACGAGACGTGAAGAACTTGTCCTGCCAGAATCTTGACTGCGGTCGACTTGTTACACAATGTAGTTTGCTGTGGTTGTCCTGTGCGCAGCCATAATAATCTGCGCAGTAGCCTCAGGGCGGAGAAAGGTTTGCAGCGCAAATTGCACTCGACAGTAGGTCAGCATCTAGGTATGAATCTATAAAGGCGAAGCAGCGAAGCATGGATTTGATATCTCACATGCCAAGGGACAGATCTTCCAAAGGCCACCACGACGCGTGAACCCAGTTTCGCCACCGGTGGCAACAAAGGAGAAACTCCCATCAAGCGCCTGCCGTACGAACGCTCCAGCTTCCGGCTGACTAGTCGTTACGTGTGCAGCTTCGAAATTGGACCCTTCATGCTGCTGACAACCTTCTTGAAGCACAAGCTTTTCGGTGGGTTGGAATTCTTGCCGCACAAAAAAAAATTAGGCCTGAGGAGTGCCGCCCATGATCGGCAACGGACCCAGGTCCTGCAAAGGGCATCCAGCTTCATCCAGCTTCAAGTTCAGTTCTCTTGCAAGACCTTGGAATTTAATATCTACGGTTGTCCCTTCCACTCCATCATACTGTTGAAGGTTATGACCTGATTTGTCCGTAGCTCCGTTCAGCTTGCCAAGCTCCAAACCACACCTACTACATCCCTCCTGCACGAATCTGTTCAACAAAACATCAAGGGAGGTCCTGCCCGGAAATCCCGCAAGAGGAGACCGGCAGCGGGAAGGAGACCTGGCACTGGAACATCCAGCTGTAAACCCGACCGTGATGCGAGTCTCCCTTTGGGCTACAAAAGCGGATGTACATTGACATGCAGATGAGAAGCCAAGGGAAATGATCATTTCGAGGGACGGAAGCTGAGAAAGGTTCAGTCTGATGCTGGCAGATGCGCCTGGTCCCCTGCAGCAAGGCCCTCGCCAGAGAAAGGTCCCAGAGTACAGCTCTGGCCGGCAGTGCACGTCTGGTTTTGCTCGTTGGAAGCGGGGCCTGACCAACCACACGTTCCAATCGCAACAGCAGAAGCCCCAAAACATGGACGCATATGATTCAAAAAATCTAGTCTGACTCATCTAGCACTCCCAATCCCTGGTCTCATCCATGTTTCGACGTGAAGGATCGGCCTTTAACTGTCAAAATCCCTGCCATGTTCGCAAAATCGGACGAATCGGCGCACGCGTTCTGGTTTCCCAAGCAGAAGCAGAGCTTCCATTGACCGCCAAGTGGGAGATCGCCGGTCTCCCCACCTTCACAAAGGAGGTATCAGTCAACATGAGCAGAGGGCACAGCAGGCTCTTCAAACAGTGACAGATTTCTCAATAACCATTCTAGTGCTGTAAACTCGTAAGCCCCATCAGGCACATCCTCTGCTGGGCAGAATCACACAAAGAATTACAACGCTCAATATCTTCCGAGTCGCTAAGCACATGGACCACCCATGAAGAGTCAACGGTGCGGTGTCCACCAGCTAGGAGACGCGTGTCTGCACTGCTCTCTCCACCTTTGAAAGAAGAAAGCTTCAATAATTCTGTGCTGCCGGCAGCTGCCCCAACGTGAAACCGGCTTGGGCAGACCGGCATCTACCAATCAGCGTGGTAAACTGAGGCAAGTGTTGCTTGAAGGGGAAGAAGTGGTGAGGACCATCTGACTATACGTCAGATTTGGAGCACTGAGGATGAGCTAGCCGAACATAAAGGAAGAAAGAATGACAAAGAAAAAGGGCTGAGCTGGGCGCATATGTTCGGATCGCCGGAGCTGCTGAGCGACAGCATCACCCGATCGCCGGCTGTGATGCCTTCGCTGCTTGCTTACAATGTGGCTGCCCTTGTTGTGGTTCCAGCTGTTTCGACAGTCAGACACACCCCCATTCCTGTAAATAGTATGGTATCAACGCGTGCCCACTGAAAGACTTCATCTGGCGGCGTCCCAAACTGTTACAAACCAATTGCACTCATCACATCCTAACTATGCTACTTCTTGAGTTTCCAGAGGCCTGATGTAACGTGGACAGTTTGCATCTCTAAGTAATCTTCCTCTGGTCTCAACGACCTGAGACAAGCTGGGCCAACAGGTCTCTCCGGGGCCCATGAGAAGAAGGCACTGTAGGGTTGCTACAAACAGCAAATTTCGGGTGGATTATAGCTATGACATACTTATGTATGTATGTATGTATGTATGTATATATGTACACATAGCCCATAACATTACCCCTATTATAGACTGGTACCGGGTGGCAGCAGTACCCAAAGCAAAATGCTGAAGTAGCAGGCGCGTGACCCTCACCATATAGCCGGTCGGTGGATCCTCGTAGCACAGGAATGCTGGCCATGCAGTGCTGTGGTGCGGTCAGGAGCCTCTCCCAAAGACCGACATAGTTTCAAGCATCTGTGTCATGACTGAAATTGGCAACTGTGCTTTCCACATACTTAGCTGCAGAAGTGGTCCTGAGACGGACGTGCCCCAATTTGTAGGGACTGTTGTAGCAACGTAGCTGCTGCTGCCACCCACGTTTGCAGGCACGGCTGCAGTGCCGCCTAGCCTTCGTTCCATCATGAAAAATAGCCATCACAACCGAAGTCAGAGAAGGACAGCAAACAAACCAGAGAGCCATGCTCCTCCGTACTCAGCTTCTAGCTTCTGTCTTAGGGCTTAGGGGTTGCCAGGGGGCACACACGGCGCACCAGCCACACATGCAAAGTCCTCGCAGGCGTGGCATGCTTGAAGGATACTGTCGCATGGGCGTGTCAGTTGTGAAAGCTCTTGGATTGAAGGTGGTGAGATTTCCACGCCCAGCACTTTGGAACCCCAGGCAAAAGACCAGCAACAGGGTCCTGCGCGAACAGGCCCGCCACAGTCAATGTCCCAGCGCGAGCACTGAAGTCAGCTGGGTTGTTACCTTTGGAAAGCTTCGCTAGGCCACGAGGTGTGGACTATGGTGGACTCAAGGCTTCAACACACACATCGCAACACCTAAGCACGCAGGCACAATGCATGTTCTGCCTTGTTAGCCTTGCATTTCAGTACTTTACGTCTTGGTGGTTGGGCTTAGGGCCTAGGGCCAGCAGGCAGCTTTGCATCGGCTAACAGCATTTCACAGTCAGTCCAGGGAACAGCTCCCATAGTCAGCCGTGCAATAGCAGATATGCCAGGAACCGCCTTGGGGCAAGTCCACGGCCGTCAAGGAGACCTTCGCCGGCACATTGCTTTTCGCAACAGCCTTAAACCCTAATAACAAGCGGTATGATTAATTCTAGGCACTACCTTAGGGTCTAAGGTCTAAGTCTAGGACCTCTACATCGCCACATGCAGTAATATGCACCTCCCCGCGCTGGTAAGGCCATGTAAGGCCCAATGAGCCTTGATAAGCCCAAATATACTAACCCTGCCGCTCGCAGGCACCGTGTGTGCTTTTATTCGTAAAACTTGCGCTGTAACCGCCAGATGCCATACATACATTTTGGCACGTGCGCACCTGGACTTGGGCGAAAAGCTGCGTGCTCAGCTCCACGGGCTGATATTGGCCACTGCCTTGAGCTACAGTATTCGTCACAATTGAAGCTCCTCAAAATACCACACTCCAACAAACTAAACTCAGCCTTCACTCTAAGGACCCATTCTGAGCCTCTGTTTTGGGCTACGGCTCTAAGTGCTCCAATTCGAGTACGCCAGGCTCTGGCACAATGTCTTGCTATATAACATCTACGTAGCTGGGGCAGGCTGCCGATCACAGGCCGCTGATTTGCTGAGTAAGCATTGCCTGTGACGCTCGTGTCCTTGGCTGCCAAAACGGAGTAGAGGTCAGGATCAGCACAAGCGCCTGTCTTCAATGACGGGCCATTGATCGAGGGCTGCAAGCTCCACACCCCGCGCGACTTGCTCGGCCAACATCGTGTGGCAAACTACTGTCAGCTCATCAGGCTCCGAGCTCCACCATTAGCCAAACAATCTACGCTTCACCTTGCAAACACTTCAATTATGCCAATGCCAAGTGTCCAGATCAGTGACGCCGCAGGCACCGCCAGCTGGGATGAAGGCAACCTGTCAATACAGTCAGATCGGCACATGCCCGCATCACCGCAAAAGATGCACTGACAAGCCCACACAGTCTTGCTGCAGCCTGAGCATACTTCTGAAGAGATCATGAGGCAATACTCTGGCACTCTCGGTGCAGTCAGGAAGCAGACTAGGACTGAGAATTTCCTCCCCAAAGCCCTGCCTGGTCCAGCTCGCTAAGGCCTTGGCCTTGAAAGGTAACATTGCAAGCTCTGCCAGCATAGCAAAGCTGGTCCTCCAGAAACAGACAAACTGTTTTCGGGAGATTTGCCCATGGAACCAATCCACCTTCAACCCAGCAGCGTCCTGCGTGTTGGGTGTCGGGCCCACTACCTGAGGCAGGCACAAAAACTGCGACGCGCAAGACGAGCATCAGATCGTTGCGGCAGCTTGGAACAAGAACCTATCGGCTTGTCCTACTAGCACCACGCCAAACTGCATCTCTCAAGCATGAGTCAAGTAGCCCTCTCCAAAGGTTTGCTTGCCAAGCAACTGTGAGCATCCCCACTAAGGAAGTGAAATGCTCCGGCAAGAGGCAACCTTGCAACGTTCTTTGATCGATGGGCGCAAAAATGCTTGCTGATTGCCTACGACATGCAGCAGCCAAAACTTTGATGAACTTTGAAGCACTGCTAGAATTGGACCTAACTCCTAGCCTTTGCCAGATATGTTCTCTTGCATTTGGGTGCTCAGCCTTCGTAGCCAGCGCAGTAACACATCAGCCACTGACCGCCCACCTCAAATACCAGGCATGCGCTGGGGTGAATGAGGCTTCCTTTGAACCTCCGCCTTCTACAACCAGCTGAACACACCGCAAGCTTGGAAGAGAAGTTCAGGATGACTAAGGCCCTCAGTACGCACACAAGTGGTAAACAGGAGTTTCCAAATTCAGCGGGATAACACAGGCAGAAATTGGATGATATACCTTTTCAGACCACCGAATCTTCACAAGCTCTGTTTTCATCCTGATGAAAGCTTTTCTGGTCACTGGCCGGTAAGAACGGAATACATCAGAATACTATGACAGTGACCACGAACCTGGGCTTTAGGGCATGAGTTTTTCCATGTGAGATGTGGGCTTCATGGTGGCAGGATGCTGCAGGCCGGGTACGTCTTAGGCATATGAGTTACTTTGGCAAACACCCCAAACCCTAATCTGAGTAAGCTTAAATCCTAAACCTTTAACCCCAGACCCTTAATATTAACCCTGACCGCAACCCACCCGAAACCCTTTAGAACTAACTCCAGTCAAGGTGAACCCCAAGCCCTTAATCCTAAATTCACGAGTGCCGCGCCGGGAGGTCTCCACCCGATCCCGCGGGGAAGAGCAATTGGGCACGACCATCTGACCAAGTTATTGAAATTCATGGTGTGCTTTTCGATGACTGGGTTTTCCTGAAACTAGAGGTCCTGGCTTGGGTGCCCTCGTTGTAAGGGCTAAACTATTTCAGGCTAAACAAATGGAACCGCTTGTTTTGAAAATCCGAGTTTGAATTAGGACGGGCATCTTTAGGTCTCTATGTCCTTCCCGTCAGGCTTGCAACAGCTTGCAGTGTAACTGGAATCCGCTGACTATCAACTTGCACTGTCCGAAAACCGTCTCTTTGGGGGATCCAGGGTTGAGGGAAGACAGTTGAGAGGCCAGATGGAGGCGTAAGGGGACCCTGGGGTGTTGGTTCCTCCTCTGCTACAGACAAGTTTCAGTTTCCATGAGAATCGCGCAGTCGGCTATACAAGGCTTGCGTGGGTCGTAAGGATGTTAAGACTTTAGAATAGCAATAGCAGCAAAAGAAGAACGGCGGGACGATGACTACCACTAAAGGTATCTCTTCTAGCAGCTCTTAGAGCATGGCCCCAGCTGCCTTGGAGAAGGGTCACCGCCTTGGGGCCATCCCCAGCCATCCGGTAGTCTGTGGCCGACACTCCACAATCAGCAGACACACCATCCCTGGGGCCCGGGCATAATCATAGGGCAACTATGGGCCCTCGCCCCATTATATGGGCTCCTAAGAGGTAAGGACGTTGTCTGGAGTCATTGGGGACTATGAGGGCTTCTTAAGGCTTATTGGAGCTTGTTGGGCCTTGTCTTGTCATTTTGGGGAGTACATATTGGGGGTGCCCATGGTAGTCCTGTGACATAAGCGTCTTCAGTAGCTTCCTGGTTGCAAAAAAATCCCAGCCTGTCCTATTAAAGTGCGGGTGAGCCCTTACACTTCAGTGCTGGAATGCAAAGAAGTCGCTCGACAAAAATCACTTTGTCCAGGGAGGACAAGGACTCGCCAGTTATCCTGGGTCTCCAGCAATCAATAACCAAAAAACACACACTCCTTCGCCTTAGCAAGTGGCAAGCTCATGGATGGGCAGTGATCTTGCACTGTCTAAATTGAAAACTTGCCCAGGTTCGTCACGGTGCAAGCTGCCCCTGCTGTACAGGTTGCATCCTGGCGGTTACGGACAAGCAGATCCCTGTACATCCGTGCAGATCTGCGACATACAACAATGAAAGATGGGGTTTTCCAAAATTAGGAGTACCTTTCTCGGGGCCCCTACACTAAGGATCGTAGTATATTTGGGTCTCTATTGGGGTCTCCCAGAGAAACCCAATTGCCATGCCCAGGGCCTGATCGTTGGGTGAGGGTCCCCGCACCACCAGCCGCCCGGCAAGGCTGTGGAACTCGGCCGTGGCATCGCAAGCTGATGGGGAACTCCTGGTCAGCTTGACAGGATTACCCATTGGGGTAATATTAGGGTTACATTGAGGTTATATGGAGATAATGGCAAAGAAAGTGGAAACTACTATAATGGGTTATATAGGGTTTAGACACACGCATCGCACAGCAGTGCAGGCAAGGCAACGAATGTCCCAGCCAGTCAGAGCACTCTACCTTGAGGGAGTCGGAGAACACTCCACAGTCAGACCCAGGAGTCTGACCGCTTCACTAGTTCACCAGCGTTACATTAGCACTGTCCAATCAACTCAACTCAACAGCTAGAGAAGTGCAACACTTGCAGCTCACCATTGTCTCCATGCAGGTTTGCTCGCTATTGTCTCCATGCAGGCTTGCAGTTTCGTCAGCAACTCATCAAGCATGCAATCTCGGAAACGCGCTTCTGCACAAACTGAGTCTGGCTGCAAAATATTACATGCAGTGCGGGCAGTCATCCAGCGAACCACTTCAAACATTGCATGCCAGGAATGCCAGTTCAGCTTGCAGAGTCAAACTCAGTACGCAAAACAACATGCAGTATGCAGAGTGCAACTCGCTCACATCAATCTTCTCCCGGGTTTAAGGTTTAGGGTTTAAGATCCCAAGGACTTGAAATGCAGATTCTGAATGCTTTGGCGCACTTGTGGCTTGGCAGGGTCCTCGTTGCCACCGATGCAAGATCATAATCAGCACAGTAGCAGATGCTCCACCTGTGAGGCGGCACACTCTGGCAGCCAACATCGTTTTCACGCTAAGAATATCACTGCTCATGTCATGTTTTATCTAAGAATGGTATTACTTTTACAGCTTTCAAAACAAAACATCATCAGGCGAGCTTCTGGCCACCACGCGGAAGGTCTGCTTTGGACAAAAGGACGACAAAACCGGCAGTAATATTCCTGTACCTTGGATGCATGTGCTGCAATGCATTCCTCCATTCTACTGCCACCTCTCAAAATTCTGGAGAAGAACTTATTCCTACCATTCTACTATTGATGGTATTGCGACTATTGTTACAAGGACTATTATTATTGTTTTTATTATAATTATTGCTACTGCCTGCATGCATCCCAGCTCCACATAGGTTGCTCACTGGTTACCCAGGGGATATAATCCCCCTTATGTAGATAGAATATGGCTTTGGGTATATTATTATATTAAGATCCCATATACACCATATTCTATCTACTTAAGGGGGACTATCAGTCTTCGGAAAATGATCAGCCAAGACGCTCTCCCTGGGCCAGGGTAAATGCTGCTGCATTGCGGCTGTCCCGCGTGGCGCCTGTGTAGCTGGGTCCATTGCCCTGCTCCTCAGCAGCTGCCCATTATACTGTTATTCCCTATTACGATTATTGATACTATTAGTACCACTACGATCATTACTACGAATATTACTACTACTATTATTGCTACCAGTATTACTACTACCGTTATTCCTATTGTTATTACTATTACTGTTCTTGAACCCTGCAGAAGATCAACTCCCCAAGGATGGAGATTCAAACGTTCCCAAAGGTCCGAAGGGCATCATCCTTGTCCTGCGACTGGCAGTTTCCCCGGCTGTTCAAGGTTGGCGCCACCAAGCCAGAAGAGCCGTAGATCCTGAGCCACTAGAAAAGCGGATAGAAAAGCGGAATAAGCAAGCAAGCTACCGTTTCAAAAACAGCAACTTCAAGCAAGATCAAGCCCAACTTTCCGAACTTGAATTAACTTGCCAGAATGGGTATAAAAGTAAATATTAGGGTTTCCCCAATACAGTAACTTGAACTAAGTTCCTTAACACAGCCGCAGGATCTGTCGGAGGACAAAGGCGATTCGGTTGTTGACCGCTAGACCCTGGCCATGCGCAGCTGCATGCAAGCTGGCTGGGAAACCGAACCCACAGCTTGCCGCAAAGCTGCGGGACAAAACAATGATAACAATAGTAGCAATAGTAATAACAATAGTAGTAATCACAATCATAATAAGAACAATAGTAGTAATAATCCTAATAATAATGGTGGTAGTAATAATAATAGTAGTAGTAGTAGTAGCAGTAGTAAAACTAATGCGCAGAACTTTCGCATGAGACATGAAGCATACGATCCTGCTGAAGAAGCTCGGGCCTGACCGTGGAAAGTGCCCAGGATACAGGGCACACCTGCTGTGCAAATCTGGTCCTCCCCGCCCATCGGGCCTGCAAGAGAATGGAAAAGAAAACGGAAAATACTTTAGGTATGGATATTATGTAGGGTTATATATGAACCTATAATTATGCGTTTATAATGGAAAAGAAAACGGAAACTACTGAAGGGACTATATTATATATACCCGTCTGGTCAAGGGGAGGGGGGTTACGCCATAGGTGTTATACCAATATAACCCTTGGGCCTGAGGGAGTTTGGAAATAAAATTGGGTGGGTCTGTTCCCCCCAGGATTTCTATCTCATCAAGACAAAACTGCTGACGAGCGAGCAACATGTGTGAAATAAAACCTAGTTGGCCTGACCTCTGCGCGCACTCAAAAGCTTAGCTACCTATGCATTCCAGGATCCGCCCGCAGTAGCCCGGCACCGGGGTAACATTCAGGACTATGACCCTGGCTTTTTTCCTACGCCTCAACCCCTTTTTTGCAACCGGGCTGAGCATGTTGCCGGGCGATGCACTTGCACCATCAGAAGCTCAAAGGCATTCCAATGCTTTACGGAACCATCCATGGGGAGCAGAATCAAGAAGCAAAGCAACCTCAAACTTAGCATAGAATTTTCGGCACACTTCTTCAGGAGACGACGAGTTAGGCAAACCATGACGAAGGACATCCAAAT